>JAACNH010003899.1:0-26616 GCA_019447015.1 Hymenochirus boettgeri
ATTTATATTATATATATATATATATATATAGATATATATATATATATATATATATATAATATAGTGAAAAGAATGTGTATCACTTTATATATAGTCTATAGTGAATAGTATGTGCATCTGTATATTGCCAGCATACACTGTATATTAATTATAGTGAACAGTATGGTGTATCTGTAATTGCCAGCATACACTGAATATATAATCTATAGTGAATAGAATAGTATGTGTATTGTATATTGCCAGCATACACTGTATATATAATCTATAGTGAATAGTATGTTTATCTGTATATTGCCAGCATACACTGAATATATAATCTATAGTGAATGGAATAGTATGTGTATCTGTATATTGCTACCATACACTGTATATATAATCTTAATGAATAGTATGTGTATCTGTATATTGCCAGCATACACTGTATATATAATCTATAGTGAATAGTATGTGTTATCTGATATGCCAGCATAGACTGTATATATAATCTATAGTGAATATTATGTGTATCTGTAATTGCCAGCATATACTGTATATATAATCTATAGTGAATAGTATGTGTATCTGTATATTGCCAACATACACTGTAACATAGTTTATAGTATGTGTATCTGTATATTGCTAGCATACACTGTATATATAGTCTATAGTGAATAGTGGTGTGTCTGTATACAGCCAACATACACTTTAGATAAGTCTATAGTGAATAGATGTGTATCTGTATATTGCCAGCATACACTGTATAATATTCTATGAGGAATAGTGTGTGTGTCTGTAAACAGCCAATAAACACTTTTATATATAGTCTATAGTGAATGTATGTGTATCTGTATATGCCAACATACACTGTGTATATAGTCTATAATGAGTAGGTGTTTCTGTATACAGCCAATATACACTTTATATATAGTATATAGTGAAAGTAGTTGTATCTGTATACTGCCACTATACAATGTACATATAATCTATAGTGAATAGTATGTGTATCTGATACTGCCACTATACAATGTACAATAATCTATAGTGAATAGTATGTTATCTGTATAACTGCCACTATACAATGTACATATAATCTATAGTGAATAGTATGTGTATCTGTATACTGCCCCTATAAAATGTACATATAATCTATAGTGAATAGTTATATATCTGTATACTGCCACATACAATGTATATAACTATATGTGTAGTATAAAATCTATATAATCTATAGTGTATACAATCTGTATTTATAGTATATTGGGTCGTATCTAAGTAAGACGTCCAGTAGTTACCCAGTTATTTCATACGATTTAGACTGTATTCTAATGTACACAATTCAGATCTGTATCGGGGAGTTTCCAATACCTCCACTACCCCATGCTTACAAGGGTAAATGGCTTTCCATATCTAATCCATAAGACATATTTATATATTGCCCATTTTTGGTCATTTTTACATATAAACGGCCATAACACAAAATCCCCTTCACATATGCCCAGATCAACTCGCCTGTTCTATGCCCAGTAGCCAAGACACAATGTTAATGCGACTCTCAATCTTACCTGACAGAATGTTAAAGGAGAAGATATTTCATATTTTGTTTTTTGTTGCACACAAATTGCATCATTTTTTTTGTAGCATTCAGAGGCACAAAATGTTGTGTGTGTGTGTGTCTTTAAATATATATATATTATATCTCCTATATGACTTGGTTTGGATTTAAAATGTAAAAGTAGGATAAATCTTCCAATCCTGATACAGGAATTATAAAGGAACCAGTTTGTCATGCAGATCTTACTGGTGTCACTATTTCATAGCCATGGTTCTCCAATGTGAATGAATGGCTTTGTGAGCTGAACCCCACAGTCCCCTTTGTCTGTGGACGGTTCTATCCCAGCCTTGGATCCTGTGGTACTGCATCCCAGTCCAGTCTCCCGGTTTAGAATGGGGGCAGCCAAGCCCACTCACCTACCAATCCTCAGGGCAGTGAACTTGTAACTAACTACTCTGTACCCACTGCATTGTCATTAAAGGAAGGGAAAGGTTCCCCGTTGGTTTAATGAGAAGAATTTCTAAGTTTCTCTGGGTGATGTCAGGGGAGTCCCCTGGTAATGAGAAATATAAGCTAAGCTCTGCCTTACAATTTAAACATATTTCTTCACGTGATCTCTAAAGCATTTCCCCAGCATCTAATACATCCCCTCAATCCTGTCCATGCAGCTCTATGGTATTTATAAACTGCCATAAAACATGCATGTGCCAGATATGTTCAATCAAATATATATAAAATAAACGAATGCACGCAAGCACACACACATACACATTCATATACACATAAACCATACACACATTCATTTTACATACAAACACACTCGGCATATATATATAATTTTTATACACACACACACACACACACACATTCATTCATTCATACATACATACATACATACATACACATGCATTTTCGTTTGTTACTTGTATTGGTTGTACTGGTTATTTTTGTTCAACTCCTTCCTATTCCACACCCAGACCTACATTGTATGTTGTAAGTAGTGGAACAGAGGACCTACAGATTGTATTTGTATGTACTGTACATGTAACAAGATACATACAAATTGTATGGTTGTATGTATGTACTGTCAAGTAAAAGGAGCATACATTGTATGGTGTAGTACTGGAACAGAGGACCTACAGATGTATGGTTGTATGTATGTACAGGTAACAAGATACATACAGATTGTATGGTGTATGTACTGTACAGGTAACAAGATACATACAGAATGTATGGTTGTATGTAACTGTATAGGTAACAAGATAGATACAGATGTATGGTTGTATGTACTGTACAGGTAACAAGATAACAATTGTAGGTTGTATGTACTGTACGGTAACAAGATACATACAGATTGTATGGTTGATGTACTGGAACAGAAGACTCACCTCCACCAATGTAATCCAGATGGATTCCAGATTATTTCCCGAGAAAATTGCAATTGATCAATCTTGCATAAGGAATGAATGAATTCAAGGAGTTCCTACAGACTGAATCCTTTCCACAGCAATACATCCAGTGTGTCTGCCATGCTCCTCATTCATTCAATCAGACCAGCAATAACACAAAGATATTTCTTCTATTTAATATCAACATGAACCGTTCAATCTGCTCCAATAAATGGAACTTCCACGTGTCTGTGTCTTTATCCACACCAATCGTATAAAATAAACAATCTCTGTGATCACAGCAACTGTAACAGCTGTCTGCTGCAATGTCCCTTATGTGTCTGTGCAGCAGGGATCGAATATCCCAGGTTCTTTAATAAAAAGAAAATAACTTTGTATGTGATGATGTCTCATGGAACATGGATAACACTAATGTGCTTAATGGATATAGAGGAAGGAGTGTATACAGGATGGTTTATAGAACAGAATTAATTCCTACACAGAATTCTATATTATTATTACCCCTATTATTACTATTATTATTACACGTGTATTATATACATATTATATATAGTTTATATTAGCAGTTTTTTTACATTTTAAAATGAAATAGAAAAAAGCCACATATTTAAATATTGAGTCAATAGGTTAATTTTACATTCTAAATAATAATAACAATAATAACAATAAATAACGATACCAATACCAATAACAATAATAACGATAATAATAGTAATAATAACGATACCAAAACACATAATAAACAATAATAATATATAACGATACCAATACCAATAACAATAATAACGATAATAATAGTAATAATAATGTAATAGTAGAATAATATAGTAATAATAAAATACATTGTATATAAATGAAGATCTGGGGTGGAGATCCAGCAGGGGTTGAATTTGCCTGAACCGGACCAGACGGTTTACAAATGCAGCATCTGGACAGAGCAATAAAGCAGGGAGTATTTACAGCCCTCACACTGCCCCACACATTCTCCCCCTTTAGGAATTACTTACAGTGATTTAACCTACAGCTTGGACCATTGTCAAAGATAAAAACCTCCATAGCTCCAGCTAGGAAATTCATGTGATTTTACCCTCACTCTATCTCCTGGTCCTACCAGGGCTTCTCCTAAATTTGCAATGATAATTGGAATAACAGAGAAATAAACCAGAAACACAAGGGATCCAGTCTATGGAGATAACAATAGATGGAATAAATCCACTATAGTCGTAATAATGGGGCCACCTGAATTAAATGTGATCAATGCTCAATAAAAGGCTATCTATCTATTTATCTATTATCATCTATCATCTATATAAATATATCTCATTCATCTATCTATCTATCTATCTATATCTATCTATCTATTTATTACTATCTATCATCAATCTATCATACTCTATCATCTCCTATCTATCTATCTTTCTATTATAAATATATACAATTTCCTTAAAACTCATTTTAAATTGCCCAAAAAATTTAATTAATAGACTGTAATATAAAATGGAATAAAAATGAATCTATTTAATAAAGGGAATTGAAATCCATGTCTCTATATTTCTGTGTGTCCTGGTGTGTGCTGAGGGTAGGAAGCCCAGTAACCAAAACAATAAATATCCCTAGATAGTCCCAATGATGGTGACTGAATGGGATTCAGTGTAATAACGATGACTACTGTGGAGATAAAGCTCCTATTTAGAAATCATTATGTGTTTGTGTAACGTTGCCTTGGGTAAAATTCGACTGGATTTTATAGCCTTCCCTTTCCCTCTATTATGACACAAGGATACAATTTATGACCTTAAGCTGGAAGAGAAAGAAGGGAAGGGCCCTTTCTTCTATGGGGAGGAAAAAATAGACAAGCAGATGCCCTGACAGTTTGTATTGTTCCCAGGAAAATCCAAAGTAGCCACTAAATCTAAGGCATTTTGAAGGCAGAATAGAAATGTGTGTGAGCACCATGGATCTCCCCTGTCTCCACTCTTCTCTCCTCTCCCCCAGAAGATCCAGGGAGCAGTGTTATAGATCACCCTCATTTTCTCCAAAACCCCTACAAAGGTCACAATATCAGCCTATGCCAACTTGTGTCTGCAGCAAAGGTGAACCAGGGCATTACTATTTATCACATGCATGACAGCTAAGTTCAATTAGAATGATATAGCCAAGAAATAAAAGTGTAAAGAAGGCATACCTTGCCCAAGATCTTCTCTCTTTTTCTGCAATCAAAGAGGTGGTGGTAAAGGGTGCAGAGTATACAGACTGCTCTCTCTTGTATATTATATTCTCTGTATTCTTCTAGTTTTCAAGTCTGATAGAGTCCTTTGCTTGGCAAATTAATGACGATGCTGTGTTTCTTAAGGGAAGAGCTGAATTAATTATTTGGTGGATCACTGGGTCAGGACTTGAGGAAACCTATTCTTGGCATCTTCAATCCACTTTGATATTGGACATGTTGGGAACATTTCTAGAGCACCCAAGTGCTGCCTCTGTGTTTACAAAATCAATGGGAGGGAAAAAAAAGCCCTCCAAGATGGCTGGGGAAGCTCTGAGGCTTTCTGCATGAAAAGATCCTGATTTACTGTACTGTATACAGTGAAAGCTGTTTGCTATTGACTCAGCCTTTCCTTCATTCTTTTCTTTAACGACTAGTGGTGATATAATACACAAGAATTTTATTGATGTATTGTTAGAGGCAGAGGGGAGCCATTTAGACACTCACCACACAGCCTTATTCTGCCTCACACATATTACATACACAGGGAAAATTCAACTTTCTAGAGATCAGAGAGCAAATATAGTGTATCACCCAGCACCCCACTGGCTCATGGTACACTGATAAGCAGATGGATGATAGATAGATAGATAGATAGATAGATAGATAGATAGATAGATAGATAGATAGATCGATTTAGACAGAGCTCTATAGATATGATGCATATTTTAAACATATACAAGGTAGGTAGTCTACAAGTGCCCCCATTTAATATTTACACTATTTAAAGAAAGATACACAAGTAGTATGTGCACTGACAGAGGAGAATAGATAGATACAGTAGGTAGATAGATAGATAGATAGATAGATAGATAGATAGATAGATAGATAGATAGATAGATAGATAGATAAATAGATAATGATGATGATGAGGATAGATAGATAAATAGATATATAGATAGATAGATAGATAGATAGATAGATAGATAGATAGATAGATAGATAGATGGATGGATGGATGGATGGATGGATGGATGGATGGATAGACAGTAGATAGATAGATAGATAGATAGATAGATAGATAATAGATAGATGGATGGATGGATAGATAGATAATAGATGGATGGATGGATGGGTGGGTGGGTGGATAGAGAGAGAGAGAGAGGAGGAGATGAGAGAGAGGAGGAGAGAGAGAGAGAGAGATGAGGAGAGAGAGGAGAGAGAGAGGAGAGAGTGAGAGAGAGAGAGGAGAGAGAGAGAGAGAGAGGAGAGATTGAATGTGTGTAGATTATAGGTTGTGAACAAAAGGCATGGTGCTGTAGAACTATTAAGCTCACTATCCTATCACCCCACAATGGTCTGGGATGGAGTCTGTCGATGGGATAGGAAACAGGGAAATGGTTCTCCCATGGATATTATATAATGATACATTGTGTGAACCTTACTAGCTCACTCAAAAAGGCAGTAGGGTGCAAACAGTTCCCATACACCATCTTATACAAGTAAACCACTTCCTTCATATTAACTGCTTCAGCAACACACACACCACACACTACATTGTGCATTAATCATATCCAGTCACAACCATATACACATTTTAGTATACAGATGAAACATACACACACACCTCTTACTTGTTACACAACAGCTGTTAACCTATATAATATATATGTATGATATATATGCCACACACAAACACACAAACCACACATGTAAATTTCGATTCAGTGTTTTGTAATTAAGTTGCCTTCTGGATGATTATCTTCACTGCCCAGCAAACTGAATCAACACAAATGACATTTGTACATGTGTACCAGGTCGTTTCCAATTTTTGCATCATATACAGGGAAAAAATCATATACTTAATTATGTATGTGTGTGTATGTGTATGTGTTTGTATATGTGTGTGTGTGTGTTTATATGTGTGTGTGTGTGTGTGTGTGGGTGTGTGTGTAGAATATACATATACATGTCTGTTTCTTCAAATCCTTATGTCTATTTGCTGTCATCTGTTCATTTTATGATTTCTTTTATCGTTCTCTTTTTCAAACGAGAAGCATTTTTGGTCCTGCTTTGGACCTATATTAACCCCAAACTACCTTTCCCACAAACAATATAACACTATATATCTCTATATATCAGATATATACCATAACAGTATATATCTCTATATATCAGTATATATACCATAACAGTAATTCTCAATATTCAATAACCATAACAGTAATATCTCTATATGTCAGTATATTATACCATAACAAATATCTCTATATTCAGATAATACAATAACAGTATATATCTCTATATATATCAGTATATATACCATAACAGTATATATCTCTATATGTCAGTATATATACCATATCAGTATATATACCATAACAGTATATATCTCTATATATATCAGTATATATACCATAACAGTATATATCTCTATATATCAGTATATATACCATAACAGTATATATCTCTATATATCAGTATATATACATAACAGTATATATCTCTATATATCAGCATATATAACATAACAGTATATATCTCTGTATGTCAGTATATATACCATAACAGTATATATCTCTATATATCAGTATATATACCATAACAGTATATATCTCTATATATCTCTAATATCTCTATATAACATACTATAACAGCATATATCTCTCTATATCACTATATATCTGTATATATATCTGCATCCCCAACTTACAGAACAGAAGTAAACAGGCATCATGGCCAATTCATTTTCCTGGTTATGAAATTTTTGGGAATCCAACTGGATAACTGGATAAAGGCTTGAGTGTGTCTATGTACATGTTTGTGTGTGCGTGTGTATGAATAGAATAGCTTATATATATATATATGTATATATATATATATATATAGAGAGAGAGAGAGAGAGAGAGAAGAGAGATAGGAGGATAAAAAATTGGAGAGAGAGTTGAAGTGGATGATATATAGGATCAGAGATTAACAATTATATATATACCTATATTATATAGAGAGAGAGAGAGAGAGAGAGAGAGAGAAAGAGGAGAGATGAGAGGAGCGGAGAGACGAGGAGAGAGAGAGGATGGAGAGAGAGAGGAGAGATTTAGTAGGAGAGAGGGCGAGAGAGAGAGAGAGGAAGGAGGTTAGGAGAGTTAGGAGGAGTGAGACCAGGAGAGAAGAGGACGGAGGGGGATTATATTCTGAGAGGAGCAGAGAGATAATTGATGAGGAGAGAAGAGAGGAGAGAGAGAGATATTGATATATAGATGTTATATTTATAGAGAGAGATAAATATTAAATTTAAATAGATTAGTTTCTAGTGAGTTTATAAATATATAGAATCGAGTGTATTGGTAACGGAAGACGCAATATCAAGTGTGCGCATTGCCAAAGGAGTGCTGCCATATATATATATATAGAGAGAGAGGAGAGAGAGAGAAGAGGGAGAGAGAGGAGAGGGGAGAGAGAGAGAGAGGATGAGAGAGAAGAGAGAGAGAGCGATGAGAGGGGAGAGAGGGAGGGAGAGAGAGAGAGAGAGAGGGGAGAGAGAGGAGAGAGAGAGAGAGAGAGAGAGAGAGAACGCACATTCATAAATCCCTCTATCAAGCTATGTAGTCTATTCAGTATTTTGCATTAAGTCCAATTTCTAGTTTATCATTCGTGCTTTCTATAGGTGCTAAAACCATGGCGTCTCTATGTGACCAGAAGATTTGTAAAGGGTCTGCATTCCCAATACTTTATTCATTATATAGGTGTGCACATGGTCTGTTGTGTAGCTGATCACTTTATTTCTACAACAAAATTGTTCAGAATTGCCAAACAAGTCTCCACAAAC
This sequence comes from Hymenochirus boettgeri, assembly GCA_019447015.1. Lineage (NCBI taxonomy): Eukaryota > Metazoa > Chordata > Amphibia > Anura > Pipidae > Hymenochirus > Hymenochirus boettgeri. The sequence goes on from JAACNH010003899.1 coordinate 8,976, forward strand.
ACCTCCCCCCATTTAGATTTATATGGGTCTCTGTTCTTAACTGTTTCCATAAGGAACACACCTTAGAATGGGAATTAGTATACGCGCACACACACACACACTTTAAGACTTTGATTGGTTTTTTAAAAAACATTTTTTAGAGTTGTAAGATGTCTGTTATTTCTATATGAATTACCTGGTAATAAGAAATTTGATCTCAATGGCTCCAATTTGAAAACAAGATTGACAAGGAGGCTTTTATCCAATACTGCACCCAAAAGGGCTCTATGTCTAAAATAAGGAGTAAAGTGCCAAGGGTAAAGGTTTAGAGGTCCGATCTCCAGGCTGAAATACAACTAATCAGACAGAAAATTTGCCCCTCGGTTGAACCTGTTTCTGCAGTAAAATACCTTTTCAGCTCCGCAACGTGAATCCATCTAGTAAAGGATCCCCTACCCTGTGTGAACTCCCCTACCCTATGAGAACTAAATGCTTTCTCCCTTAGAGACAAAGATGGGGAGAATATAAGCCAAGGCATTTATTTTATCACAAGCTAGGATGGGGGAAAAAAAAAACCAAGTTTATGGTGGATTGTAGCCTTTTCCCAGCCTGACTAAAGGACAAAGGGGCTAAGATTTAGCAAGCTTTAAAAAGCACCTGGAAAAATAAAGACTACTATTACCAATTATTTCACAAATCTTCTATCTCCCATCGATCCAAACATCTCTCCATTGTTCAAACACTGATTTACCAATGTATTCATAAATCTCCCCATCTCCATCAGATCCAAACACTCTCTCCATTGTTCAAACCTGATTTACCAATGTATTTCTAAATCTCCCCATCTCCCATCAGATCCAAACATGCTCCCATTATTAACCCGATTTACCAATTTTTCTTAATCTCCCTCTCCCATCAGATCCAAACATCTCCATTATTAACCCTGATTACATGTATTTCATAATCTCCCATTCTCCCATCAGATCCAACACTACTCCATTATTTAACCCTGATTTACCAATGGTATTTCATTAAATCTCCCCATCTCCCATCAGATCCAAAATCCCTCATTTAACCTGATTTACCAATGTATTATAAAATCTCCCCATACTCCCATCAGATCCAAACATTCTCCATATTTAACCCTGATTACCAATGTATTTCTAAATCTCCCATCTCCCATCAGATCCAAACATCTCCCCATATTTAACCCTGATTTACCAATTATTTCATAAATCTCCCCATCTCCATCAGATCCAAACACTCCCATGTTAACCCTATTACCATGTATTCTAAATCCCCCATCTCCACAGATCCAAACATCTCCCCTTTTAACCTGATTACCAATGTATTTCATAAATCTCCCCTATCCCATCAGATCCAAAACATCTCCCATGTTTAACCTCTCTCTTTATAATATCTTTAAGATGTGTAGGAACGAAATACATTTTACAAAATCGATTTTGTCCTAGTAAACTCTTTTTATTCTCAATAAAATACAATATTTTTCGAAGCCAAATGACAAATTGACAATTGTACAGAAACAAATTTCCCTTTGACTTTATTTATTTTTTTCAGTTTGTTTTTTTGTTGTTTTTCACACTAAAGGAAAACAGTTTGTAAATCATTAAAATGAACCATTTTAAAATAATAATTAAAAAAAAAAATCATTCCTCTTCATTTTTCAATGGAAATGTTACACAAAGTATTTTTTAAAAAAAACCCATCCCCCCACACACACACATTTCTTTTATAATAAATAAATGTGTTTTGATTGGAGGGGCTAGATTTCGTCATACAGTTACCTATAAATATTTTTTAATGGTCCGTTCTAGAAACATTTTCCTTACACTTGGAAAGACTTATTGTAAAATATTAATACATATTAACAGGTAAAAAAAATGGATATGAGGATATTGTAAACTACATTCAGGTGTGTACATTCATCTTCATGTAGAAGAAAATTTACTGAGGGGCAATATCAGGTTTGTTAATACGAATGAGTTACATTATAGCACTACTTTATAGACAATGCATTTTCTAAGGCAAATAGACTAAATATAATAAATATGAAATTTGTTTGTTTCCAGTTGTAATTTTATTTGTAATTCCCCCATCTGAGGACACCGGATCCAAGAAAATCACGTTTTAAACCTCCCTAATGTAAAGCTAAGATTCTTTAAGAAATCCCTAGGTTATGTGCTGGCAATATACAGATACACATACTGTTCACTATAGATTATATATACAGTGTATGCTGGCAATATACAGATGCACATACTATTCACTATAGACTATATATAAAGTGATACACATTCTTTTCACTATATTATATATATATATATATATATATATATATATATATATATATATATATAGAAATATAATATAGCTGAAAGAAGGTGTTCACTCTGTATATAGTCTATAGTGAATAGTATGTGCATCTGTATATTGCCAGCATACACTGTATATATAATCTATAGTGAACAGTATGTGTATCTGTATATTGCCAGCATACACTGAATATATAATCTATAGTGAACAGTATGTGTATCTGTATATTGCCAGCATACACTGAATATATAATCTATAGTGAATAGAATAGTATGTGTATCTGTATATTGCCAGCATACACTGTATATATAATCTATAGTGAATAGTATGTGTATTGTATATTGCCAGCATACACTGAATATATAATCTATAGTGAATGGAATAGTTGTGTATCTGTATATGCCCATAAACTGTATAATAATCTAAATGAATAGTATGTGTATCTGTATATGCCAGCATACATGTATATATAATCTATAGTGAATAGTATGTGTATCTGTAATTGCCAGCATAGACTGATATATAATCTATAGTGAAATTATGTGTATCGTATATTGCCAGCATATACTGTAATATAATCTATAGTGAATAGTATGTGTATCTGATATTGCCAACATACACTGTATAATAGTTTATAGTATGTGTATCTGTTATTGCTAGCATACACTGTATATATAGTCTATAGTGAATAGTGTGTGTGGTCTGTATACAGCAACATACACTTAGATATAGTCTATAGTGAATAGTATGTGTATCGTAATTGCCAGCATACACTGTATATATATTTATAGAGAATAGTGTGTGTGTCTGTAAACAGCCAATAAACACTTTATATATAGTCTATAGTGAATAGTATGTGTATCTGTATATTGCCAACATACACTGTGTATATAGTCTATAATGAGTAGTGTGTTTCTGTATACAGCCAATATACACTTTATATATAGTATATAGTGAATAGTATGTGTATCTGTATACTGCCACTATACAATGTACATATAATCTATGTGAATAGTATGGTATCTGTATACTGCCACTATACAATGTACATATAATCTATAGTGAATAGTATGTGTATCGTATACTGCCACTATACAATGTACATATAATCTATAGTGATAGTAGGTATCTGTATACTGCCCCTATACAATGTACATATAATCTATAGTGAATAGTATGTATATCTGTATACTGCCACTATACAATGTATATAATCTATATGTGTAGTATAAAATCTTATAATCTATAGTGTATACACTCTGTATTTATAGTATATTGGGTCGTATCTAAGTAAGACGTCCAGAGTTACCCAGTTATTTCATACGATTTAGACTGTATTCTAAGTACACAATATCAGACTATCTGGGGAGTTTCCAATACCTCCACTACCCAATGCTACAAGGGTAAATGGCTTTCCATATCTAATCCAATAAGACATATTATATATTGCCCATTTTTGGTCATTAACATATAAACGGCCATTAACAAAAATCCCCTTCACATATGCACAGCAACTCGCCTGGTCTATGCCAGTAGCCACGACACAATGTTAATGGACTCTCAATCTTATCCTGACAGAATGTTAAAAGGAGAAGATATTTATATTTGTTTTGTTGCACACAAATTGCATCATTTTTTTTGTAGCATTCAGAGGCACAAAATGTTTGTGTGTGTGTCTTTAAATAATATATATATATTCTCCTATATGACTGGTTTGGATTTAAAATGTAAAAGTAGGATAAATCTTCCAATCCTGATACAGGAATTATAAAGGAACAGTTTGTCATGCAAGATCTTACCGGTGTCACTATTTCATAGCCATGGTTCCTCAATGTGAATGAATGGCTTTGTGAGCTGAACCCCACAGTTCCCCTTTGTCTGTGGACGGTTCTATCCCAGCCTTGGATCCTGTGGTACTGCATCCCAGTCCAGTCTCCCGGTTAGAATGGGGGCAGCCAAGCCCACTCACCTACCAATCCTCAGGGCAGTGAACTGTAACTAACTACTCTGTACCCCACTGCATTGTACTTAAAGGAAGGGAAAGGTTCCCCTGTTGGTTTAATGAGAAGAATTTCTAAGTTTCTCTGGGTGATGTCAGGGGAGTCCCCTGGTAATGAGAAATATAAGCAAGCTCTGCCTTACAATTTAAACATATCTTCACGTGATCTCTAAAGCATTTCCCCAGCATCTAAATACATCCCTCAACCTGTCCATGCAGCTCTATGGCTATTTATAAACTGCCATAAACATGCATGTGTCCAGATATGTTCAATCAAATATATTATAAATATAACGAAGCACGCCAAGCACACAACATACACATTCATATACACATAAACCATACACACATTCATTTTACATACAAACACCCTCGCATTATATATATATTTTATTAACACACACACACACACACACACACATTCATTCATTCATACATACATACATACATACATACACATGCATTTTTCCGTTTGTACTTGTTTGTTGTACTGGTTATTTTTGTTCAACTCCTTCCTATTCCCACACCAGACCTACACATTGTATGTTTGTAAGTAGTGGAACAGAGGACCTACAGATTGTATTTTGTATGTACTGTACATGTAACAAGATACATAAAAATTGTAGGTTGTATGTATGTACTGTACAAGTAAAAGAGAGACATACAATGTATGGTTGTATGTACTGGAACAGAGGACCTACAGATTGTATGGTTGTATGTACTGTACAGGTAACAAGATACATACAGATTGTATGGTGTATGTACTGTACAGGTAACAAGATACATACAGAATGTATGTTGTATGTAATGTATAGGTAACAAGATAGATACAGATTGTATGGTTGTATGTACTGTACAGGTAACAAGATACTACAATTGTATGGTTGTAGTTACTGTACAGGTAACAAGATAACATACAGATTGTATGGTTGTATGTACTGGAACAGAAGACTCACCTCCACCAATGTAATAGATGGATTTCCAGATTATTTCCAGAAAATTGCAAATGATCAATCTGCATAAGATGAATGATGAATGAATTCAAGGAGTTCCTACAGACTGAATCCTTCCACAGCAATACATCCAGTGTGTCTGCCATGCTCCTCATCAATTCAAATCGGACCAGCAATACACACAAAGATATTTCTTCTATTAATATCAACACTGAACCGTCTAATCTGCTCAATAAATGGAACTTCCACTGTGTCTGTGTCTTTATCCACACAAATCGTATATAAAAAATAACATCTCTGTGTCTATACAGCAACTGTACCAGCTGTCTGCTGCAATGTCCCTTTATGTGTCTGTGCAGCAGGGATCGAATATCCCAGGTTCTTTAAAAAAAAGAAATAACTTTGTATGTGATGATGTCTCATGGAACATGGATAACACTAATGTGCTTAATGGATATAGAGGAAGGTGATATCAGGATGGTTTATAGAACAGAATTAATTCCTACACAGAATTCTATATTATATTAACCCTATTATTAATATTATTACAGGGTATTATATACATATTATATATAGTTTTATATTAGCAGTTTTTATTACATTTTAAAAATGAAATAGAAAAAAGCCACAATATTAAATTTGAGTCAATAGGTTAATTTTACATTCAAATAATAATAACAATAATAACAATAATAACGATACCAAACCAATAACAATAATAACGATAATAATAGTAATAATAACGATACCAATAACAATAATAACAATAATAATAATTAACGATACCAATACCAATAACAATAATAAAGATAATAATAGTAATAATAATAGTAATAGTAGTAATAATATAGTAATAATAATAATACATTGTATAAATGAAGATCTGGGGTGGAGATCCAGCAGGGGTGTGAATTTGCCTGAACCGGACCAGACGGTTTACAACGCAGCATCTGGACAGAGCAATAAAGCAGGGAGTTTTACAGCCCTCACACTGCCCCACCACATTCTCCCCCTTTTAGGAATTACTTACAGTGATTTATACCTACAGCTTGGACCATTGTCAAACTGATAAAAACCCCTCCATAGCTCCAGCTAGGAAATTCATGTGATTTTACCCTCACTCTATCTCCTGGTCCTACCAGGGCTTCTCCTAAATTTGCAATGATAATTTGGAATAACAGAGAAATAAACCCAGGACACACAATGGATCCAGTCTATGGAGATAACAATTGATGGAAAAATCCTATAGCTGTAATAATGGGGCCACCTGAATAAAAAGTGTGATCAATGCTAATAAAAGGCTATCTATCTATTTCTATCTATCATCTATTTATCTATATCTATATCTATCTATCTAATATCTATCTATTATCTATCTATCTATCTATCTATCTATCTATCTATCTATTTATCTATCTATCTCCATATCTATCTATCATCTATCTATCTGTCTATCTATCTATCTTTCTATTATAATATATATACCATTTCCTTAAAAAATCATTTTAAATTGCCCAAAAAATTTAATTTAATAGACTGTAATATAAAAAGGAATAAAAATGAATCTATTTAATTAAAGGGAATTGAAATCCAGTCTCTATATTTCTGTGTGTCCTGGTGTGTGCTGAGGGTAGGAAGCCACCATAACAAAACAATAAATATCCCTAGATTAGTCCCCAATGTGGTGACTGAATGGTTATGTCCAGTGTAATAACGATGACTACTGTGGAGATAAAGCTCCTATTTAGAAATCATTATGTGTTTGTAACGTTTGCCTTGGGTAAAATTTCGACTGGATTTTAGCCTTCCTTTCCCTCTATTAGACACAAGGAACAATTTAGACCTTAAGCTGGAGAGAAAGAAGGGAAAGGGCCCTTTTCTTCATAGGAGAGGGAAAAATAGACAAGCAGATGCCCTGACAGTTTGTATGTTCCCAGGAAAATCCAAAGTAGCCACTAAATCTAAGGCATTTTGAAGCGCAGAATAGAAAAGTGTGTGAGCACCATGGATCTCCCCTGTCTCCATTTCTCTCCTCTCCCCCAGGATCCAGGGAGCAGTTGTATAGATCACCTCATTTTCCTTCCAAAAACCCTACAAAGGTCACAATATCAGCCTATGCCAACTTGTGTCTGCAGCAAAGGATGAACCCGGGGGCCTTACTATTTATCACATGCATGACAGCTAAGTTCAATTAGAATGATATAGCCAAGAAATAAAAGTGTGTAAAGAAGGCATACCTTGCCCAAGATCTCTCTCTTTTCTTCTGCAATCAAAGAGGTGGTGGTAAAGGGTGCAGAGTATACAGACTGCTCTCCTTGTTTATTATATTCTCTGTATCTCTTCAGTTTTCAAGTCGATAGAGTCCTTTGCTTGGCAAATTAATGACGATGCTGTGTTTCTTAAGGGAAGAGCTGAATTAATTATTTGGTGGATCACGTGGGTCAGGACTTGAGGAAACCTATTCTTGGCATCTTCAATCCACTTTGATATTGGACAGTTGGGAACATTTCTAGAGCACCCAAGGCTGCCTCTGTGTTTACAAAATCAATGGGAGGGAAAAAAAAGCCTCCCAAGATGGCTGGGGAAGCTTGAGGCTTTCGCATTGAAAAGATCCTGATTTACTGTACTGTATACAGTGAAAGCTGTTTGCTATGACTCAGCCTTTCCTTCATTCTTTTCTTTAAACGACTAGTGGGATATAATACACAAGAATTTATTGATGTATTGTTAGAGCAGAGGAGGAGCCATTAGACACTCACCACACAGCCTTATTCTGCCTACACATATTACATACACAGGGAAAATTCAACTTTCATAGAGATACAGAGAGCAAATATAGTGTATCACCCAGCACCCCACTGGCTCATGGTACACTGATAAGCAGATGGATGGATAGATAGATAGATAGATAGATAGATAGATAGATAGATAGATAGATAGATAGATCTATTTAGACAGAGCTCTATAGATATGATGCATATTTTAAACATATACAAGGTATGTCTACAAGTGCCCCCATTTAATATTTACACTATTTAAAGAAAGATACACAAGTAGTATGTGCACTGACAGAGGAGAATAGATAGATACAGTAGGTAGATAGATAGATAGATAGATAGATAGATAGATAGATAGATAGATAGATAGATAGATAGATAGATAAATAGATAATGATGATGATGAGGATAGATAGATAAATAGATATATAGATAGATAGATAGATAGATAGATAGATAGAAGATAGAAGATAGATAGTGATGGATGGATGGATGGATGGATGGATGGATGGATGGATGGATAGCAGTAGATAGATAGATAGATAGATAGATAGATAGATAATAGATAGATGGATGGATGGATAGATAGATAATAGATGGATGGATGGATGGGTGGGTGGGTGGATGGGAGAGAGAGAGAGAGAGAGAGGAGAGGAGAGAGGAGGGGAGAGAGAGGAGAGACGAGAGGGAGGAGAGAGAGGGAGGAGAGAGAGAGAGAGAGGATGAGGAGAGAGGAGAGCAGAGAGGGAGAGAGAGAGAGAGAGAGATTGAATGTGTGTAGATTAGGTTGTGAACAAAAGGCATGGGCTGTAGAACTATTAAGCTATATCCTATCACCCCACAATGGTTGGGATGGAGTCTGTCGATGGGATAGGAAACAGGGAAATGGTTCTCCATGGATATTATATAATGATACATTGTGTGAACTTACTAGCTCACTCAAAAAGGGCAGTAGGGTGCAAACAGTTCCCATACACCATCTTATACAAGTAAACCACCTTCCTTCATATTAACTGCTCAGCAACACACACACACACACTACATTGTGCATTATCAATCCAGTCACAACCATATACACATTTTAGTATACAGATGAAACATAACACCACACCTCTTATTGTTACAACAAAGCTGTTAACCTATATAATATATATGTATGATATATATGCCACACACAAACACACAAACACACACATGTAATATTTCGATATCAGTGTTTTGTAATTAAAGTTGCCTTCTGGATGATTATCTTCACCTGCCCAGCAAACCTGAATCCAACACAAAATGACATTTGTCACATGTGTACCAGGTCGTTTCAATTTTTGCATCATATACAGGGGAAAAAATCATATAATTAATTATGTATGTGTATGTATGAGTATGTGTTTGTATATGTGTGTGTGTGTGTTTATATGTGTGTGTGTGTGTGTGTGTGTGTGTGTAGATATATACATATACATGTCTGTTTCTTCAATCCTTATGTCTATTTGCTGTCATCTGTTCATTTTATGATTTCTTTTATCGTTCTCTTTTTCAAACGAGAAGCATTTTGGTTCTCTGCTTTGGACCTATATTAACCCCAAACTACCTTTCCCACAAACAATATACACTATATATCTCTATATATCAGTATATATACCATAACAGTATATATCTCTATATATCAGTATATATACCATAACAGTATATATCTCTATATATCAGTATATATACCATAACAGTATAATCTATAAGTCAGTATATATACCAACAGTATATATCCTATATACGTAATATACCATAACAGTATATATCTCTATATATCAGTATATATACCATAACAGTATATATCTCTATATGTCAGTATATATACCATAACAGTATATATCTCTATATATCGTATATATACCATAAGTAATACTCTATAGTATATCGTATATATACCAAACATATATATCTAATATATCAGTATATATACCATAACAGTATATATCTCTATATGTCAGTATATATACCATAACAGTATATATCTCTATATATCAGTATATATACATAACAGTATATATCTCTAGTCAGTATATACCAACGTATATCTCTATATAATCAGTATATATACCATAACAGTATATATCTCTAATATCTCTAATATCTCTATAAACATACTATACCAGCATATACTCTCTATATCACTATATATCTGTATATATATCTGCATCCCCAACTTACAGAACAGAAGTAAACAGCATCATGCCAATTCATTTTCCTGGTTATAATTTTTGGGAATCCAACGGATAATGGATAAAGGCTTGAGTGTGTTATGTACATTGTTGGTGTGCGTGTGATGATAGAATAGCTTAATATATATATATGATATTATTATGGGAGTGGGCATGAGAGTGAAATAAAGAGATTTGAGAGAAGAGAGATATGAGATTCGAGAGAGAGAAGAGAGAGACGATGAGATATATAGATGTATTATTATAAGATTACAAATATATAGATAATAATATAGAGAGAGAGAGAGAGAGAGAGGAGAGGAGAGAGAAGAGAGAGACGCGAGATATTCGTTCTGATATATAGATGTATATATTTATAGAGAGAGATAATATTAAATTTAAAAGATTAGACTTTCTAGTGATGTTTTTAAATATTAGAATAGAGTGCTATTGGTAACTGCGAAGACGCCAAATAAAGTGTGCTGCTTGCCTTAGAAGTGAGTGCTGCCTTTAATATATATATGGGGGGAGAGAGCGATGAGAGGGGCAGGATGGTAGTGAGAGGCGAAGCGAGAGGAGGGAGGAGAGAGGAGAGAGGAGAGAGAGAGAGAGAGAGAGAGAGAGAGAGAGAGAGAGAGAGAGAGAGAGAGAGAACACACTTCCATAAATCCCCTCTATCAAGCTATGTAGTCTACATTCATGTCATTTTGCATTAAGTCCCATTTCTAGTTCTATCATTTCGTGCTTTCTATAGGTGCTAAAAACCATGGCGACTCTCTCTGTAGACCCCAGAAGGTATTTGTAAAGGGTCTGGCATTCCCAATACTTTATTCATTATATAGATGTGTGCACATGGCTTCTGTTGTGTAGCTGATCACTTTATTTCTCACAAACAAAATTGTTCAGAATTGCAAAAGTCTCCCCACAACACCCCCTCCCCCCATTTAGATTTATATGGGTCTCTGTTCTTAACTGTTCCCACATAAAGGAACACACCTTAGAATGGAATTAGTATACGCGCACACACACACACACTTTAAGACTTTGATTGGTTTTTTAAAAAACATTTTTTAGAGTTGTAAGATGTCTGTTATTTCTATATGAATTACCTGGTAATAAGAAATTTGATCTCAATGGCTCCAATTTGAAAACAAGATTGACAAAGGAGGCTTTTATCCAATACTGCACCCAAAAGGGCTTCTATGTCTAAAATAAGGGAGTTAAAGTCCAAGGGGTCAAGGGTTTAGAGGTCAGATCTCCAGGCTGAAATACAACTAATCAGACAGAAAATTTGCCCCTCGGTTGAACCTGTTTCTGCAGTAAAATACCTTTTCAGCTCCGCAACGTGAATCCATCTAGTAAAGGATCCCCTACCCTGTGTGAACTCCCCTACCCTATGAGAACTAAATGCTTTCTCCCTTAGAGACAAAGATGGGGAGAATATAAGCCAAGGCATTTATTTTATCACAAGCTAGGATGGGGGAAAAAAAAAACCAAGTTTATGGTGGATTGTAGCCTTTTCCCAGCCTGACTAAAGGACAAAGGGGCTAAGATTTAGCAATGCTTTAAAAAGCACCTGGAAAAATAAAGACTACTATTTACCAATTTATTTCACAAATCTCCTTATCTCCCATCAGATCCAAACATCTCTCCATTGTTCAACACTGATTTACCAATGTATTTCATAAATCTCCCCATCTCCCATCAGATCCAAACATCTCTCCATTGTTCAACACTGATTTACCAATGTATTTCATAAATCTCCCCATCTCCCATCAGACCAAACATCCCCATATTAACCCGATTTACCAATGTATTTCTAAATCTCCCCATCTCCCATCAGATCCAAACATCTCCACATTATTTAACCCTGATTTACCAATGTATTTCATAAATCTCCCCATCTCCCATCAGATCCAAACATCTCTCCATTATTTAACCCTGATTTACCAATGTATTTCATAAATCTCCCCATCTTTCCCCCCCATCAGATCCAAACATCTCCCCATTATTTAACCCTGATTTACCAATGTATTTCTTAAATCTCCCCATCTCCCATCAGATCCAATCATCTCTCCATTATTTAACCCTGATTTACCAATGTTTTTCATAAATCTCCCCATCTCCCATCAGATCCAAACATCTCCCCATTGTTTAACCCTGATTTACCAATGTATTTCTTAAATCTCCCCATCTCCCATCAGATCCAAACATCTCCCCATTGTTTAACCCTGATTTACCAATGTATTTCATAAATCTCCCCATCTCCCATCAGATCCAAACATCTCCCCATTGTTTAACCCTCTCTCTTTATAATATCTTCAAGATGTGTAGGAACGAAATAAATTTTACAAAATCGATTTTGTCCTAGTAAAAACTTTTTTTATTCTCAAAAAAATACAATATTTTTCGAAGCAAAATGACAAATTGACAATTGTACAGAACAAATTTCCCTTTGACTTTATTTATTTTCAGTTTGGTTTTTTTGTTGTTTTTCACACTAAAGGAAAACAGTTTGTAAATCATTAAAATGAACCATTAAAATAATAATTAAAAAAAAATCATTCCTCTCATTTCAATGGAAATGTTACACAAAGTATTTTTTAAAAAAAATCCCATCCCCCCACACACACACATTTTCGTTTATACATAAATAAATGTGTTTTGATTGGAGGGGCTAGATTTCGTTACAGTTACCTATAAATATTTTATAATGGTCAGTTTCCTAGAAACATTTTCCATACACTTTGGAAGACTTATGTAAAATATTAATACATTATTAACAGGTAAAAAAAATGGAATGAGGATATTGCTAAACTACATTCAGGTGTGTACATTCCTTTCATGTAGAAGAAAATTTTACTGAGGGCAATAATCAGGTTTGTTAATACGAATGAGTTTACATTATAGCACTACTTTATAGACAATGCATTTTTAAGGCTAAATAAGACTAAATAATAAATATGAATATTTGTTTGTTCCAGTTGTGAATTTATTTGTAATTTCCACCCTCTGAGACACCGGATCCAAGAAAATCGTTTTAAACCTCCCTAATGTAAGCTAGATTCTTTAAGTATAAATAAATAGGTGAAAGCAGTTTTCAATAAAATAACCCGTTATTTCATATATTTTCTATAGAATTGGTATTGTGTGTCAGTACTGAGACCAAAGATAAGAAATTAAGATCAAAGACAGATAATTCACATGGTCAACATCATTTCTAATTCCAGAGATGAACTAAACTTGCCTCTATAGATGGGGATAGACATTACTACTTCAGGTGCAACTAAGTCACATTCCAAAAGCTTTTTTGGTGGAATTTCCAATGGTGAAATGAGAATTTCTTATCTGATGTCCAAAATTTTTCACACACAAAAAAAACCTTCTTATTTTTTCTTTCTTCTTTCTTTTTTTTTTTTTTGGTGTGATCTTTGTCTTTTAGAAACGAACGTTTGTTGGTTTTGTGCCTTAAGCAAGAAATGTTCTATCAGTGAAGAAGGAGAATCTATGGAGCTGAATGTCCCGAGTCATTGTTCTGCCCTTTCCGCAAATTTAGCTCCATTCTTGTCTCACAAAATGCAGATCCAAAGGAGAAGTAAAAAGGTAGATTGAAAACAAACCCCAGAATAAATGAATTATTTTTCATAAAGAGGTCAGGTCAGTCTGGTGATGCTTAGATACAGTCTGTGTGTTTGGGATGAAGAGGATTGTAGATCTGCCCTTTGTGTTGGGCCATTGTGGTTTTCTTCCATTTCATTCTCCTGTTTGGAACAGATTTTGATCTGTCGTTCGGACAAGCACAGGCTGTGGGCGATTTCTATCGACGACGTCTAGTCAGATACCTGTTAAAATGAAATTCTTTCTCCAGTTCCAACACTTGCTGCCTGGTGATGCCATCTGGATCTCTGGGTTCCCTCAGTGTAATTTGGATTGACTAAAAAATGGTAGACAATAAAATAAATATAAGGGAGGGGAAGAGGAAAAAAATAGAATTGTATTACATTGGGATCCTTCAATAAGATTTGAAGGTGCATATAAAGCATGGCCCCAGGTCTACACTATTATAAATATGTATGGGTCCTGTATGCATGCACTGATTGAACATGGGAGTTTGTTTACTGCGGAAAGAAAAAAAAATCCCACTCAGGCACATGGCCTATTCCCTCAACCATAAAAATTTATGATGAGTGTAATGGCTCCCTAGGATTAACACCATAAATAAGGTTTTATGTTCCCTTCTCAGATCTCCCACATGCAGTAGGTGAAGAAGCCCCCTTACTGTGTTAACGTGGACTTTCTTCATCCAGGGGTACACTATAGCTGGGGGTTTAGACAGGTTCCCATTTTTGGGGTGCTGCTGCTGCTGTTGCAGGATCTGGAGCGGAGATGGTGGCTGGGGGGTGGACACTGATCTCTCAGGAGCAGGGAAAGATTCCTGGGGGTTTGTGGCTTCTTGCCCATGGTGACCCCTGGGCTGTGGAGGCAGAGCCCTGGGCATGGCTGCAACTGAAACTGTCTTGTTGTAGTGTGACCGGGAAAGAGCCCCTGGTGTGGCTGCTGGTACTCAGAGCCCTGAGGCTGAGAGCTGTAGAAATCAGAGCCCTGTTCAGCAAGTAGCTGTTCTGCAGATATTCCTCACATGGAGGAATTTAGGATCCACATACTTAGAGTTTACCATGTAAGAACTCATGGCATTAATTCTGAGGATAGAAAAATACTAATTTTTCTCCCTGTTGTCTTTTTTACTCCCTCCATAGAGCCCTCCTACTTGCTGTCAACTGAATAAAGTTAGTGCCACGGACTCTTTCAGCCAATCACAGAGCAGAAAGTTTATCACAGGCTTAATTGTAACCTCATCACCCCCACACACAAAATAACAAAATAATATTTGATTTAATTGGATCATGATGGGACCATTCCAAATTTCTCTCTTAATTACACATTTCAGTGCAAATAAAGGAGAAAAAAAAATCCCCCACCAATCAACAGGCAATTTATATTTTTAGTCCCTGTTGATTTTTTTTTTTTTATAAACCTTATTCTGCCCTGTGCAAAAATAATTCACACTGTTCAGGTATTTTCCAGTCTTCTGTGCAATCTGGTACATATGAAGCTTATAACAGCCAATAGCAGCCTTAATCCATTGTAAGAAGAGAGGAAAAAAAAAAAAAGAAAGCTAAAATTTCCAAGGAAACATCAGGGGCACACCATAAATTGTACATAGACTTGTCTGTCTTTGTCTCTAGGGGTCATCTGAAAGTTACTACATCTAGTCAGGTTGACAAAAAAAATTAGACAATCAGTAACTCGTGGTGTGCACATGGTTCAATGAGAAATAATTTGGAATCATATAAAACACACATAACCCCGGCATGGGATCAAACTAAGTTAAAAAAAAAAAACCTACAAAATGAGAGTAAGGATCAGAACCCTGAAATGTACCTCAGTGGAAAGAATTGTGTATGTCTTTGAATGGGACAGGTTGATATAAGGGCAATATAGACAACTCTTCCAAGGAAAGGAAGGAAAACAGTTTGTCACCAGAGTGTGTGTCAGCAATGATATTATAGCCCACTTTATAGGAAGGGTTTGGAGAAGAAGGAAGTCATCCGTTGGTTATAACACTATTAATTCTATTACTTCATGTCAGAAAAGTAAAGTAAAACATTTATAGCAGTGTTTAAAATAGAAATATTTATAGTAATGCTGTTACAAATTTTCAATCCTTCTATTTATAGCAAGATTCTAAAATATTTGACATATTTAGTTTTACTTTTAAAAACCAGTAAAAAGATGTGACGACATTCTCAAATATATGACGACATCTAAAAATGCTGACGACATTCTAAATTCAGAATAACCTTACATAAAATACGTTCTGTAATACCGGTTGTTGCAATCGAAGTTTTGCTCGACCATATATCCCCTAGAATCGAATCTGTGACTATGTTTTAAAACCACACAAATTCGGTTCTACAGGGTACATATAGACAACGTAATTACAATCCTGCTTTACATAAACAAAAAGTAGTGCAAACTGAGCAATTGCTTGAATAATATCATTTTACCTTCACACTGATCTTATTTTTTAAAATGATGAGTTTAAAACATCTTTTAAAAGAAATAACCATATATGTCATTTCTGCAAAACCAGACAAATTTGTAACAACACTATAACAAACTGCACAATAACTAAAACATGATCATGCTAAAGTAATAAATAAGTACTGTTTATCATTACATGCATTATATAGTCATTTAAAGTCACTATCAGTCAAAACCACAAGAATAGTTTATTCACTAAAGAACCCTACTATAGGTAAAAAGGCTAAATAGGAAACAGCATTTTACCAATTCCAACCCATAATTATACTGGGGGAATTATTTTTTTTACTCAGAGAAAATTACAACCACAAAATCAAAAGTTCTGAAGTTAAACTAAACAGTTTTTACAAAACAGACTGACTAAACCAGCATTACTCTGATGTATAGGTGCAGTGGAACTGTATATTCTGTATATTGTGTATACATTACAGTAAACACATTTATAGATCAAGATGTACAGTGTGGGTATTGTTTAATCTAACAATCAAAATAAACTCTTTAAAACACGAGACATGTTCTAAACACATAAAATACATTAATGGTAAAAAAAAAAAAAAAAATAACGAATCACAATTCTTATAATTTAAAAACAATTACTTAGCTTGCAAGGAAATAAAATATTAATTTGCCATAAAAAATCCTTGTTCCTCTCCCAAGACAACCTTTGACTATATTAAGATTATTCTATGTTGGTGTTTATGATAAGGTTAGGGGAGAAGGTCACTGGAAATCATTTGCAACATATCAGGAACTTCCATTATTTTTACTTTGAAGGCAGTCACACAGTGCAGTACAGAAGTTCAGCATTTTTTTCTGACCCAGGAGTGACTGCTAATGATAGATGGGAAAAGTATGTAAGCAGGAACATCATATATTTAAATTTAAATTCCCAGAACCCCTCAAATGGTAGGTATAAACCCTGATACTTTTTGGTGTTTTTTATCTTACAATTTTTCCATGTGTTTATGTATTTTTCTCAAACAATATTTAATGATTGATATTGGCCTGATGGAAACAAGTGAAACAGGGTCCACGAAAAGAGACTTAGAGATTATAATAAGTGGTTGTTTAGTTCGATAATTTTATTAGACGCATTTACAAAATATCCAATTTTCAGATGGTGAGCAGTAGATTGTATTTGTACCTCCAGCGATGATAAAATAGTGCCTTGGTGTCTGGCTCCTGTTTTTTCCATGTGGTTGACTCTGTGACCTAATTTGCAACCTATCACCAAAGACTGCTTCAGACAGTCAGAAGCCACAGAGTTATTGATGAACAAGACGTTAACTATTCAATTCG
>JAACNH010003900.1:0-26608 GCA_019447015.1 Hymenochirus boettgeri
AGAGAATTATGTCACTAGCAGTATGGCACACTCACACCACCCTATCGTGCCTGTATCCAAATTTCTATCTCTGGTGTTCACATTTGCAGCATGGCAGATCCACCACCATCTCTATTATCAGGATATAGACAGGATAGAAATGGTGTGGAGGTTGCAATCTGACACAGATAGATCGACAATATGGATTTAGGCAGGACAGAGTGTGGGAGCTGCCATGCTGTGTGGCAATCGGGCAGCCTTTTTTCCAGACCGGGCAAAATGGGTGTAAGTGTAAGATTTGAGCATAGAGAATGGGGTGAATATATCAATAGTCAATATGAATGACAATGATGCATTAATAAATAGGGGGTCTAATTATGGGGATCCAAGTCTGTGTGGGCTGCTTAAAGGTATGTTATATTTACCAGTCTGTGCCCTCTGGGCATGAGGGCATCTTAAATGGTTGTTACGGAAAGGTGGCATTTTATTATTTTATGGTCTGTGTGTTGCGGTCGGGGAGGTGGAGCCTGGCTAACATAACATGCTAATATCTAGTTGATCAATCTCTTGCAGGCAACAATGTAAAATGGGAATCATGGTCTTTAAGAAGGGGTTGTTGTAACCGTAAACAAAGCGGGAGTGTCTTAACAAAGTGCGCGTGAAAAAAAAAAATCTGCATTTCACCGTTCTATTAGTCCCCCATGGTGTTATCTTTTGCGTTTTAAAAGTTGGGAGGTCGTGCAACATGTTCTGAGTTGGTGTTGTGTTATGGGGGGCCCAGAAAATTTACCCAGTAAGGGGCCCAGGAAAAGTCTTTGATGGAGGCCCGAGTACAAGACAAAACCATCGGAATACCTTTTCATACAAAAAAGATTATCTTCTATGACCTATCTACATACATGCAGAGACATATTATCATAGCACCAAAAAGTATTAGTAGTTCCATGGATCTCCCATCTTTAGTCAGGACGGTGCCCATTAAGGTCCCTAAATCCACGATATGAAGCTGTGGGTTCATACAGTAATAAGAATGCAGCAATAAGATGAATCTCGGTAGGTTTCCTCAATCCGATCAGCTGTTAAGTAATAGGGGATCATGGATGGAGGAGGGGGTCAGGGGCCAAGCCTTCCAATCTTGCGAGCAGGGGGGCTGAAGCTATGCCCCCCGAACATGCATCTTGGTTAGCTGCACGATCCCATGTGTATTATTCATTGATATGCATTTATTGACATTACTCATATCCTGAAGAGATAATTGTTTTAAAAGAAACTAAACTAATTTATTCCATCTGTTCTATTATTCACAGGGAGATGAGAACGCTTTATTCCCACCTCCAGGAATAATAACAATGTGCAGGGGACACTGGAAACTTACCTACCACGCTCCACTCGCGGCGGCTTCTGCACTGACAGCCGCGTTGTCCCGACCATGGACATTCATGCCAATACAAAAGATAGCCGTGCGGATCGGAGACAGACACGGCCTGTCAGGCGAAGCAGCTGCGAGTAAAGCAGCGGTAAGGTTCAGTGTCACCTGGACATTCTATTATCACAGTGGAGGTGGGAATATACTTACCCAAAAACGACTTATGTGTTCCTTATACATCCACATTAGACAATATAGTGCTTTGAGTATTCAATCCGCTCATGTAATCATTAACTTAAGATGAGGCATTCACCAATTACCATGTCATAATACTGATGCCTCGAATTCTCATAAAAAAAAAATCCTTAACCGAGCAAGGACAAGCCTTTCCATTTCTGTGATAATACATCCAGTAATGACAATTTGTTCTATATTGTGGCCATTTAAGGGTAGCCAAAGAATAATTTTCTCCAGATTATAAACAGCCATGGCCGGTTTTAGGACCAAAAAAGGTAAAAAATCGGGCATACAGAGCATTGAGATATTAGCTTTATTACAAAAAAACAAAAATGAACGGAGGACTAGAAACAAGTTTTTTAAAGGGGTAAGTTCAGTGAACATTATTCGATATTTGGTTAAATTGTTAGTTTGGTAATGCCCTTCTTAGTTACTCTACATATTCTCCCCCATTTTGAAAAATCAGTTATTTCAACCTTGTTGCTGTTCCCTTGCTGTTGGGAACGATGAGGAGCTGACATTTCAGGTTCTAAACCGTCCTTTTCTTCCCAGGGTGCACCAATGCCTTGGAATTCCTAACAGAATTTCTACTGATTGGCTGTTGGATGGGTCATAAACATGCTCAGATATCTACTAGAGCAAACTGAATCAACCAGCGCAGCTCGGGTCAGGGCACGACCATACGAATCTCTACTAGGGGGTCCTGATAACAGGAAGTCAGTATTTTGGTTGCATTATTTATACACAGACACAATGATGGTGGGCAGGTTATTTAAGGAATTGGGCTTTTGGATAAATACTGCCTGTTTTTTCTGAAAAGTTACATGTATTTGCACATGAACTTCCCACTTTAACTCTTTGGGCTAATATAAAACACTAAGGTCAGAGGAGATTGACCTCAGAGGGCTCATGTCGAAAATGCCACATATATAAATTATTTTTCGTGCAACCAGATTGAATCAATATCTAGGATTTCTATACTCTAAATATTACCTGTTTAAAAATGAAAGTACCTGGGTCAGGGAGGAGGTTGGGTTGATTATTCCTACCTCACAATATCATCGCTGAGGAGCTGCAGTACCCTACAGCACCAACAGTTTTGATTTGCCAGGTAGTCCTGGACTATTCCTGTATAAAAGAAGCAGGAGGAAGACTGCAAAATCAGTTTTCTTTGGGCTGCTACTCCTCACGGAAAAAAATATTGGGAGAGTTTACTGTATGTCTATATCCTGTCCCGAGACACCAATAACATTCCTAAGTAGGCTTAGTAGTAGTGCAAGTCACTCACTAAAATGTGTTCATCTGAAGCTACAAGTTTTAAATGTTTCTGTGTGACGAGAGAGCTTGCCCTACTTTCTACTTTGTAATTAAATGCATTTATCATCTTAAGAACAAAAGAGCGTATTTTCCATCCAATGACCTTAAAGGACAATTATACTCACCTTCCTCCGCTCCTCTTCTTTGTTCTTACCTTTAACCCAGGGTGAGGACCTAAAACGCTAGGTCCTCACCCTGGGTCGCGTAACTTGAAGCACAGCCTTACTGAACGCTGCTCTGGTAGGCTTCGCCCCTCCTCCCCGTCGGCGACGAGGCCAATAATAAGGCACGCTCTGCAATGGAGCATGCCTTCCTATTGGCACTGTTGCGCGATTCCATCGAATACCGTTGAGTAAGGGTCCATTAAAACTATACGCGAGCATCGAATCCGGCGAAGTAAAATGTCCATGGTATTAGGTGCGAACCAGTGAGCATCGAATCTGCGAGAGAAAAGTAAAATGTAGATGGTACCAGGCGCGAGTTTGAAAAAATATCACGAAGGTGAGAGTGTAAAATTGATTTTCAAAAGTCCTGGATATTCAAACATGTTCCCCAGACAGTTCCCAGGTCCACAGACCATTTACATTAAGTTACCATTGATATTTTAATTGTATTTCATTAGAACTTTCAAAACATTGGACTCCCATTAATGGGTTAATTTCGAAACTTTCGAAATTTCCATATAATTGAAAGATCGAAAATGGAACGTAGTATGTATAATACAAACTAATTAATTTAAAAAATAATGCTATTTCCACTAAACTTTCCCTTTAAGAATATTCATGATATGATTCAACCTTATAGGATATGATCAGAAGATCTATCAGGTGTGGGAGGTGGTGAGGATAACATCTTCTCATAATCTCTACGTGAAGTTGTTTGCTATATTATTCTAGATTGAATACATAGGCACCGCCACAATGAGGTCCATATTTATTTTTAAACATATCACATATTAATTACTATATTCATCTACTGATGCTTTTGAAATTTTAAAATGTGTTTGCCTTCCTCTGAAGTGGCCTAGACAGTTTTTAAAGGGACTGTAAACTCCCCTAACCCCCCAAAAGTACTATGTGCCCTTCGTTTCTATTATTCACAGGGAGGTGAGAACGCTTATTCTAACCTCCCTGTGAATAATAGGCCGTCGGGGGACCTGGAACTTACTTACCTGCCGCTTCACTCGCAGCCTCTTCCTTACTAAAAGCTGTCTCTCACCGATCACGCACCCTATCTTTTGTATTGGCGCGCATGCGCCTAAGATAGGGCGCGCAGTCGGGACAGAGCGGCGTCAGTGAAGGAGCGGCTGCGAGTGGATCACCGGTAAGGTAGTTCCAGGTCCCCCCGAGCGTCCTATTTATTCACAGGGAGGTGAAGAATAAGCGTTCTCACCTCCCTGTGAATAATAGAAGAAACGAATGGCACATAGTTTTTTTTGGGGTTTAGTGTTCCTTTGAATAGAGAGGATACTAGAATTCAAACTCGAACCCGGAGTTCGAGCTGAACATATCGAGTTCAAATGGACTCGGACTTCTCGAACTATCCTGGATTCGGATTATTCTCGGACTTTTGAAACTTTCGGACTTAAGTAATTATCGAACGTTCATCGTCACCGTTTCAAGAATTAGCGCATTTACACAGACGTTTGCTAACCCTTGAATGTATCGTTCGCTAACCCTTAAAAGTATGTTAGTTTTTGCTAAGCTCAAAAGTATCCTTCAATTCAGAAAACCCTTGAATTATGGTTCTATTTTCGGGTACCTCCAAAGTATTGTTCAGTAAACCTCGAATGTAGCTTGTGCAAAAACCCGACAATTTCCCATCATGTTTAGGAAGTGTTTTGGTGACAGTGACATGTTCCCCAGACAATTTCCCAGGTTCCACAGCCATTTACATTAAGTTACATGTTAGTTGTATCTGTAAAATCACCCAGACTTTTCGAAACTATCATCCCCATAGAATAATGGGGGTCCGAATTCGAACTTTCAAACTTTTACTGAAAATCGAAAGTTTGAAAACGGACCAAACTTTATGAAGTCCGACCATCTGTATTGAAGACAAAATTTACCTATGGAAGAAGAAACTACAGACACCACAATACATTCTGTTAAGTGGGAAAAAAAAGATAGGGCGGATTTTGCCTTTTTCTTTGAGCCATTTCTGCTTATGGATTTGTGTTTGCTTTGAAATGCGATTCCTATCCTGATTATGGACAAACAATGTCCATACAAACAAAACTACAGATTTCTGAGGAATCCAGCAGAAGAAATAGAGAAATTAAACACACCAGAATTGCGGGCAACGACTCAAGTTTTACATGTAAGTGAACGTATTTAGTAATATTAAAAACCATGTCATAGGGGACTAAGGGCAGTGGGCCCGGAATGCACCAGGGACCGTTTGCGTTGGCATGGTTTAAATATAATAAATACGCTCACTTCCATGTAAGACTTGGAATAGTTGTGCAAGAAATTCCTGAGTGTCTTTAAGCTCTCTATTTCTTCTGCTGGTTTCCCTGACCTCGTGGGAGCGTCGATGTCTGGGGCAACGGCGCCTGAACTACCAAATTTGTTTGGTGAGCATAATACTTTATGTATATATAATACAGAAGGCTCTGGCATTTTTCAATGGGGAGTTGCAGTGGTGAGAACTATATTACATCACTCAGTGATGTCACTGAGAGATTCCTGTATTCCACTGCCCCTCCCACTGTCTCCCCCTCCCTGTATTAGTCATTATATAGGAAGTCCTGTTTATCTTGACAGACAATGTTCGGTTCTTCTTTCTTTTTTCAATAGGAACAGTAATTTAACTATTTATTACATTAAACAGGGATTCCTATATAATGATTAATACAGGAAGGGGGGAGACAGTGGTAATGGGCAGGTTTTTTTTTTGGCTGGCCATATGTATTATAAGAAATTAATACCCTACCTACAGTGTAATATGAGGGGATTTACTTCACCTCGAAGTTCCATGGACCTGTATAAAGCACGCGGCTTGTGCTTCTATTATGGTCATGGAAATCCTCGGTGTGCGTAATATCCTTATATTACATGTAGGTAGGCATATATCCCTTATATTATACTTAAGTATATACTTCTGTAGATATATACTTTATGTATATAATTTATGTAGATATATTTTTATGTATATAGCTTTACGGTATATATATATTGATGTATATACTTTATGTAGATTTTACTTATGTAGATATAATACTTATGTACTGTATATACTTTATGCAGATATAATACTTTATGTATATACTTTTGTAGATATAATACTTTATGTATATACTTTATGTAGATTAATATTTTATGTATATACTTTAGTAGATATAATACTGTATATTAATACTTTATGTAGATATAATAGTTTATGTATATACTTTATGTAGATTTATTATGTAGATATAATTACTTTATGTACTGTATATACTTTATGCCAGATATAATACTTTAGTATATACTTTATGTAGATATAATACTTTTTATATACTTTATGTAGATATAATATTTTATGTATATACTTTATGTATATATAATACTTATGCAATACTTTATGTAGATATAATATTTTATGTGTATACTTTATGTAGATATAATACTTAAGTAGATATACTTATGTTATACTTATGTAGATATAAACTTTATATATATACTTTATGTAGATATAATATTTTAGGTATAACTTTATGTATATATGATATTTTATGTTATTATTTACTTATGTAGATATAATATTTTATGTTATAACTTATGTAGATATAATATTTTATGTATATACTTTAGGTACCTTAAATATAATATTTTATGTATATACTTTATGTAGATATAATACTTTATGATATACTTTATGTAGATATAATATTTTATGTATATACTTTTTACCTAGATATAATATGTTATGTATATACTTATGTATATATAATATTTTACGCATATAATGCATTTCCTCCTTTCCTCTATTATATAATTAACTACTTGGATTGACCTTGCCGCGGTCATGGATAAGCATGAGTAGAAGGGCCCAGGGCAAGGCTACGGACCACACGTGGGTCTAAGTAAGTGTGCTTAGCGATCCATTTTGTATTACGAACAAATTATTTTTTAATTGAATTAAAGGGGAACTGTGGTCCAGAAATGACTTTATGCTCCCCTTGAGAATTTTTGCAATTTATTTCCATTGTTGTATTTGAATAGTTTGAAGATATTTACATTTTTGTGTGTGATATGGCAGCAGCATCACCAGATCCCCTGCCACTTCTGCTTCCAGCTCTGAAACTGTCAGTCAATCTGTCATGTGTCTCCTCCTCCCACTTTGCCAGCCCCTGGTCCCTCCCCACTCATGGACCCCATGGTCCCTCCAGGTGCAGGCCCCACATGGCCCATTACCTTACAGCCCCATGTGGCCCCGCCCATCATGGGTGCATGGTCCCGCCCACTCACGGGTTGTCTAGCCCCCACCCAATCAGACCCCCCCCCACAGAAAAACTGTGGAATCAGCTTTTCAGCAGAGTGAGAACACAGTGAAAGAGAAGGCCTGTAGATTCCCTTACTTCTCTGTCAGGACTTCACAGAGCAGAGAGGAGGAGGGACTTCCGTCTCCTCAAACACTGAGGGAGTCTGAGGCTGTGCTTGCCAGCGGCACTGTGCAGGAGTTAGCCTCGAATGTACAAGCAGCCTCCCACCAATAACTTTCTGGTCAGTCATTCTGTATATCTTGGGTTGGTGGAGCACGTAGAGAGGTGGTTGATGGCTTGTTTTAAAGGTAGGAAGGCTTGGAGGACCACAGTTCCCTTAAGCACAATCCTAGTGCCATGCTTTTGCCTTGCTAATCATCTCTAGTCAGACTGATGGCTGTGAAATGGTAGCAAACCAAAGTAGCTTTTTGCATAGCCAACTAGTTCATTTTATCATGGCTGTTAATGATTTTTTGTAATAGTGCTTACTCTGCCCTGTTTTGACACATTTCAACTTTCCCTAGCATGGGGCATGGAATAGCTATTTGGCATGTTGAGACTGTTAATCAAGGTAAAACTAAGCCCGGAAAAACATGACTGATATTTTTTGGACTCATTTGGTTGTGTCTGTAATTGCAGACAATATCGACCAACCCTTATGCCTGAAAAAACCAATTAGGCCGGATGATGTACTATATGCAGAAATCTTAATGTGCAAGCTAAAATATGTAGTCATTTGCTACAGTCTAGATTATTAGATGCTGGTGGTTTTGTTTGCATATATGAAACTGATTTGTATCAGAAGATTATGCTAGTGGCAATATAATTCTGCCAATCAATTCACAAAATCAATCATTATTGGACCGGCTGAGCAATTGGAAAATAAACAGTTATTTCAAACTGAATGGAATAGTTTTAAAAATATTTTTACTTATTTAAAGAACAACAATACCCACTCCCCCAGCTCATGCCCTATTAAAACTACTAAGGTGAGGACCCTAAACCACTAGGGGAGGACCCATTGGTCAGGGCCAGTCTTTATAGAAGTCATCAGGGAGATTTACCCTGAACCGGCACTGCTCTGGTCAAATCTCCCGTAGCAGACTCTGCGGTCAATCTCACCTGCTACTGGCAGATTAAATACTTACATGGGCACAGCTGCTCAGCTTGGTAAATAGGCTTGCAATGGCTGCCATGAGTGTCGTTTCGGTACTCGCACAACTGCCGCAAACCATGGCTAAAGTTGTTGCTAACCGAATTGTGAATTTAAGGGCCTAAAAGAGCATTGCGTTCCCACAGCGCCACTGGTAAATTACCCCAAATGACTTCCATTGAAAGGGGAGCATCACCAGAGCCCCTCCTAAGATCAGTGCAAGAGTGGCCCACAGGGTTACAGGGGAATCCCCCCGTGGGCCCCACAGCCTATTCACTCAAGAAACAGAAAACAGAAAAATCTGCTTAAATGGAAAAACAAAACAAAGAGAACAGTAAGGTGGGTACACTCATTTGGATCCTTCATCCGACCAACCATTCAAACACTTGCGATTGGCCGTTAGCCAGGAAGAAGTACCGAACGCTGGTGGGCCACTGGTTCTCAGATTATTGGTGGGGGCTCCAACACTTAGTCCGACACTGCCTAAGAATATGTAAGAACCAAAGGTGATGAATGGCTGCTTTAAATTCAGAGAATATGCAATAAAAACAAGCTTGCTAACAGAAATAACAGCTGCGTGTAAAGTCTATAGTACTGTATAAATTCTATCACACAAGAGTAATGCTAATGGCTTGCGTTTTAAAAGTCCCGACAAAGTTTAACAATGGTTGGCATGCAATGGAGAGCCAATATTGCCATATTCAATGGCACCAGGGACCCAATATCGCTCTGGGGCATCGCCCTGAAAATTTTACATTTACCCCCCCACTTATTCCATATGTGGGGCCTCTGTTATATTGTAAGCTCTTTAGGGCAGGGATCTGTTTTCTAATATTTCAAGGCACATCCCTTATATTATATAAATATATTTATATCTCCATGGATGATTGCGTTGAGTTTTTAGGAGCTACCAGTGTGGTGGGGGGTATAGCATATGCACATAGGAAAGGTGAATATGTTACTATTTCACTGTTACGATCTTAAATTACCATTGGTAAATGTACAGTATAAAAATTTAGCACTGACTATATTAGGTACAACACAAAATATACAAAAATACATAAACTTATACAGAGCTGAGATCCCTATTTTAAAAGGAATGGTCAAATGGCGCTTAAACCACACCGTGTCTGCTCCATATGAAAGGAAAGTATAATCCAAAAAAAAATTCTGTCTGCTACACAGGCTTATGATGTGGATTGTAATGAACATTATAAACCAAGGCTCCTCATATACCACCTCCAGCCTGTAGGTGGTGTCAATGAGTAATAAAAGACAAGCAATCCCTGCTCTCTATGGAGGAGGAGAGAAAAATGAAAAGTGGATGTTGGTGTGTGCTTTGGCAGAGATATGACTGCAACACACAATCCTGTTATAAGACCCAGTTGTATAAGATCCTGTGTGTACGATCCTGTACCACCTGTGGGAGGACAGATTATTGAACAGACAATACCTTATTGGATAAAATCTGATGCAACAGATAAGAGTACACCAACTTACATGGACACACAATATACCCAGGCCTGGTCAATATTCAAAGGGTGCACCATAGACAGGGACACCCCTGATTGCTGCACATGTTATGTGGGAACCTGTTTATGTACAAGTATGCTTTGTGCCAGACCACCAGAGTAACCCACGTGTGCCATGCAACCCAATAATTTAATAAAGCAGTGATCTGGTACAAATTGGTGGCAGCTGTGTGGTTAATACCCAGTTATTCTCCGCTGTTTCTTGTATATTTGTTCTCTGTATTAAGCTGTGGAGGCTGCTACTGATTAAATGTATTGATTTAAATCATCCTGTCCGAGTACCTGGCCAGAAGAATTCCCCAATTAGACTCAGTAGCTCTACCAGAACCAATTGCCAAACCTATTTTTAAATCTGATTCATTTGATGGGTGTAACTAGGGAGTGGACTGATTGGCTAGAACAATTTGAATTGGGCAGCTACTATTAATGGTTGGGATGAAGGTGCTTGCTGGCAAGTCCTTAGCCTTTTGCTTAGTGGTAAAGGACAGGCAGGTTATACCAAGGATTTACTGTAATACTGAAATAAAAAGGAGTCTATTATCAGTTATTAAAAATTGTTCTGAAGCAACTTTTTTCAATTAGAGTTGTATAAGAGTATATAAAGGATACATCCATTTTTAAGGTAAAAATGAGACTGAGTAATGTTTTTTATACGTTAGATGTATTAGGTCAATGCTATTATAATACATGATGCTGTGAGGGTACCTTTGTTTTATAATATATGAGGTACCATCACCACTTGCCGTGGTGAATACTAATAAGTATAACCTCGCTGTTTAGTTTCAAACCACACATTGTAGCAGGATTGCCTGGTCTTACTCTCAGACTGCAGGTTTATCCTATTTGGTTTCCTCTGGAAGTGGTAACTGTCTCAGTAACAGGTTAAAATATACCTGTGTAAAGATTCTATATCCACTTATCCACACATAGCAAAACATACACACACATAATTTCCATTGTGCACCAACGGGCACAATTTTGATAGTTATTTATATATATAAGTATTCTCAACCTACAAAACTTTGTCATTTTAATTAATCTGTATAATTGATTCTACTTTTCCCCTGTTTGTGTACCATTGTGTTTTATAATGTACAGCGCCTGTGTACCCAAGTATATAAATAAAAATGCAATACATACATAAATACATACTACAGTGCAGACTTCATTTCTTCTGTTATATTATAAAGTGATTGCCAACTAGTGGTAATTTATAAAATGATATACAAAAAGTACAGACATTTCCTGTGTTCCTATACAACAAGGGTGAGCAATTCAATTCCAATTCACATTATAGCGATGCAAAACTGGATTTTATAAAAAGAAAATCATATCCCTGGTTCGTTGGATTTTTTTATTATTAGTTGCATTTAAACAAAAGGTGTGTATATCTATTCAAACTCAATTAATCAATTGATCAGTTCATCATTTTTATTTATAAAATGAAAAATAAATCATTATCCTACCTAAACAAATAAACATTAAGAATTTTTGGGTACAGGTCTAGTTATTGAGGTGCCAGTCAGGGGCAGCCAAAGGGCCACATGTGGACCCCCGGGCCTTACTTTGCACAGGTCTGCTATACAAGTCAGTCAGGTACATTGGGCCACACATAACAGGAACCAATTTAGTATGTACAAACCTTAAAGGTGCCATTGAAATAGTAGGGATAACATAATTAGATTATTAAATAAATGTTTTAACTGCAAATCCTGCCCCTACAAAAAAAATATGCATTATAATACTGAAATTTAACCTCTCCCGGAATGAGTTGTCTCTAAGCATGGCCGATATCTTGCTTGATTGCTATTGGTTGTGGTGGTCAATAAGCTGAATTACAGATTCGATCGATTGCTCCCGGAGATGAGTGATTGTTCCTGTCTGTTAAATCATGTTGATTCTGTGGCCTTTAGTAGACTGTAGAATCGATTGGGTCTTAATTATTGGCACAACAAGTTATTTCCCAATCCACACACAGGTTTAGCGATTGTCATAGGCCTGTCTGCCAGGAATGTAAGGTGTGAAGAGACTTCCTGAGTGACACAGCATTCATTATTATAATTGTTCTTTACAGAGATTCATACCTTCTGCATCCAGGGAACCATATGATACATACTGTATTTTCTGCAGTACAAGGCACCGGTCCAGTGTTGCAGTTACAAAATATAATAGAAGCAGATCTCCCTGGGCATTGGATACTTTTGTAACAATAGGTGGGATGGTTGTAATATTATGATTTACCTGTTAGCTAGGTACACAACCTAGCGATTTTCCTCTTGACCGACCGTTCGATACTTTCGACCGGTCGGCAAGGCGGAAGGACTGTCGGCGCGGCAAAGCAGCTGGCCGATAGTTACCGCGACCGATCGTGCAGTCCATGGAGGACTGCACGATCGGCGAGGTTTTCCACCATGTCCAATGTCCTTTCGTCCGATTCGGACAAACGGTCGGCCGGACATGGGCACATCGGATGTGATAATTCGGTCCGATCGACCGATACACTGAACTGTCGTCGGATCGCGGACCGAAATATTCATCGTGTGTACCTAGCTTAAATTTCAATCTCTAAGTATAGATACCTTAGGTATAATTAAGACTAGCAAAAATTCATATGACAAGTCACTCTTTTTTAAAAAGGAATGCTAGGAAATTACACACAAAAGTAAGAAGATTGTGGTATTTAAGGTTCCTTTGTGATGGGTCTTATAATTTTACATATTTCCAAGGTTATGGAATCTCCTCTCCATGTCCAAGACTTGTTAAAGCCAAAGCACTCTGATACTAGCTACAATTACTACATGAGCTGTATATTAACCATATGGTGATACAGATTTAGATACACAAACACTGTGGACTGGATACAGTGAAGTAGCTCCAAGAACATTGGAATTCCAATAACTGTAGGGCTTTTTAAATGCAGGATTTTTACGGGAAACTTACAATTTTGACATTATTTGATGAAGAATCCAAACAATGGTAGTGATAGAAAGCCAAGCCTGTCCATCATGGAAATAAAATATAGATGTTTAAGGGGTATGAGGACAACTTCTTTTTGTAATACAATAAAATGTTTTATATCTTTAGGCTGTGGCCACACTACGACACGTGGTAACTTGTAAACAAAGCTGTGATTTCTCCAATATCTTTTTGATCGCATGCGATATGCACAAAATAATGGAGATTGCACATGCTCTGATAAGGGAAACGGAACGCATCGTGACCTGTCCCATTGCAGTGCGTGCACGCAATTGTCACATGGTTTATGGCAAAATGTAATTTTGTCTGTTTTACACACACATTTAAGTGGTCAGTTTTCCTTTAATGTATAGCCCGTTAAAAGTGTCAACTGTCTCTTTAACCTGGCTTACGTATATTACCATTAAACCATTATGCCAAGTATTAACCATTAAATGAAAGCCAAGTTAAACCTAAATGAAATGCAGTTGTGCCAGTTATGGCTATGCGCTGTCAACTGTCAGATATCACATGTACAAATGCTGCTAGCTCTGCCCAGTTGTGTTTACTGTTACTGTTAACAGCTCAGTTAGATTACATACCACTGTGTGTTTGCAATAACCAGAATATTATCTAGCAGATAATATTTTTCACATATATGTTCGCTGAAGGAGCAGTGCAATAAACAACGCAAGCCTTGAGCTATTGTGCAAGACTTGATCAGAATCTGAATATTCTCAAATAAAGTGGCCAATTGTGTGAACAAAATACTAAAATTGTTAACTTCCAGGAAGTTATATACAAAGACTCTTGGTAAATAGAACACTCTAAAGTCTAAATTACCTTCATTCAGATTAGAAATGGACATATAGAGATTGTTATCTGTATAGAAATTCTAAAAACATTCCGGAATACAGTTTAGGGGAACACATAATGAAAATAAACTGAATTAATATAATGTATTGTACATTTGCATTCAATTGGCTGAATATTAATGTTACTATCTTGTATGTAATCCTAAAATAAATCTTTGCCATATATTTAATGTGTACTATTTTGTACTATAATATTTAATGTGTACTATCTAGTATGTAATCCAAAGAAATGTTTGCCATTCCTTGTCCAACATGACAGTGCAATAGGGCAAGAATTTTGCAGCATTTTAAAAAGGTAGCCTGAGTTTTGTTCTTTGAGCACTGATATTATTCTCTTGCTATGATTTTCTAGCCCCAGCAATCAAGTGGTTATAAAGTAGCAATTTTCGTTTTTTTTTTTTTCATGACAGACTTTGCAATTTTTCACGACGCTGCAATTTTTCTTTATCAGTTTATAAATATTTATCGGCTGGGACTTTTTCAGAACTTGAAGAAGGAAATAAAAGAAGAGCAAATCCCACAGTGAAGGTGAGAACATGATAGGAGAAAGAACAGAGGGGAGCAGGGTCTCCCAGAAATTAAGAAGAAATTTCAAAAAACACTGGATCCCTGTCTGCTTTAAAGCAAACAACACACTGTGCAGAAATTGGTAAATCCGAAAGACCAATACCGAAACACAAGAAAAGCGACATCATATACGCAGTGCAGTGCAGTGAAGAATGCTCTGATTGTATGTGGGGGAGACCAAACAGCAACTGCATCAACATATGGCCCAGCACAAGAAGAGCCAATTCCTGGGTCAGGACTCAGCCATGTACCTGCATCTTAAGGATAAAGGACATACCTTTGAAGATTGTAAGTTACATATTGGCAAAGGAACATGATGGTTCAAGGAGGCCATTTATGTGAAAATAAAGAAAAACAATCCTAAATAGAGGTAGGGGGGTTTGACACCAAACTGTCTGCCATGTACAATGCGTTTTGACAATTACTCTGGCATTCCTATAACAACTCTTAGCCACTATCAATCACACCCTTAACACGCGCTGTGATATGCTAATTGGGATTTTCCAGGGTACATAATTGCACAGATTTTGTACAAGTCATTCTGAATTGAGAAAGCAGTCGGATGTCTAGTGAAACGTCTTCAAAAACTAAACTTCAGTCCAGTTGATCTAATTGAATACAACAATATACCATGACCTTGATGAATGAGAACCTTCACAAGGAGCATAAAATTAGCTTTCCTAAGTTAAAAGTTTTGTTAACCAGTGCACTTAGTTTTTGCAGCCTATATTAAATGACACTATATCATGGTCACTATTCCCTAAGCTTCCATACCTTCATCTCCAAAAGAGCTCAGGGTTATTAGATATCACCAGATCCAACACGCATTCTGGTGAAAGAAAATGTATATAGGAATTTAAGAACTTTATACCTTTGAGGTGCTGGCAGTTCCCTTACTCCAATCTATGTCAGGGTGGAGTTAAAATCCCCCATAAAACAAAACATGCCCCATACCAGAATCCTTCGCCACTGCATATGGAGATTCATTTCCACCTCCTCCCAGCATTGGCAGCTTATAAATACTCCAACAATTAATTTACCTTCCTTCTTGCTTCCTGTACACAGGTCCACCCATATTGTTTCTGCCAATCGTTACCCCCCCATCTATTCCAATCATTAGCCATGTTCTGCTTTACCGATCACATTTCCTTTAAAGCTATTAGTTCTAGTTCCTCGGTTTTTTCAGCCAGACTTCTTGCATGTAAACATACATTTAGATTATCAATTGATTTACTTCCATACATAATCGTACATGCCTCCTAATCCTCTATGCTCCCCCCTCCCCTCTCTGTCCTCTGTTGTGTTAATAGCCCCTTGATCCTAACTTCTCTAATCTACCCCTGTGTAGTTCAACGTACCCCCCCCCCATACCTAGTTTAAAATCTTCTCCAAACCCTAGCCATCTTCCCCCCCCAAAATAGCTGCACCATCACACTGAGGTTGCAATCCGTCGCTACTAGAGCCTGTAGCTGTAGCCAACAGAAAAGTCAGCCCAGTTCTCTTAAACCCAAACCCCATTTCCTCACACCACCCTCTTAGCCACGCATTATACTCCTGAGCTCCCGTTGCCTCCCTAGCATAGACGTGGTGCGGTAGTATTTCTGCTGTAGTTACCAGTCCAGGAATGCGCCCCAGCGGACTGTTGCTGGACTGGGAGTGCAGGTAAGTTCCTTAACAGATGTGGTAAAGGCAAGTTCATTGAATAGCTTTAAGGGCACCGCACACTGTGCAAAACACAATCGCACACGGAATCGCATGCGATTTTATGTGCGATTTCACTGCGTTTTTTCATTAAGTAAGGAAAACGCTTGCAATTAAATATGGGAACGCAAATCGCATGCGCAATCGCAAGAAAAACGCGATAGTGTGGCCTAGCCCTAAAAGTGATACGTTTCTAAAACTAAAAATTATTGAGAATTACTGCTATTAATACATATACTGTAGTTCTGGTTGATCCAGGGATACTATATAATATTGAGAATATGGTATTAATACATATAGTAGTTCTGGTTGGTACAGGGACACTATATAATATTGAGAATTACTGGTTTAATACATATACTGTAGTTCTGGTTGGTACAGGGATACTATATAATATTGAGAATTACTGGTATTAATACATATACTGTAGTCCTGGTTGGTACAAGGATACTATATAAATTGAGAATTACTGGTATTAATACATATACAGTAGTTCTGGTTGGTACAGGGATACTATATAATATTGTATATCTGTGTATTCAATTAGATCAACTGGACTTGAAATGTAGTTCTTGAAGACGTTCGCTAGTCATCCGACTGGCTTTCTCAATTCAGAATGACTTGTACAAGATCTGTGGCAATTATGTACCTGGAAAATCCAATTAGCATATCACAGCCAGGTGTTAAGGGTGTGATTAGATAGTGGCTAAGAGGTGTTATAGGAATGCCCAGAGTAAGGTGTCAAAACAGCATTGTACATGGCAGACAGTTGGTGTCGAACCCCCCCACCTCATTTAGGCTTGGTTTCTTTATTTTCACATAAATGGCCTCCTTAACACCTCTCTTGAACCAGTCACGTTCCTTCGCCAGTTAGTTAACATTACAATCTTCAAAGGTATGTCCTTTATCCTTAAAATGCGATACACGGCTGAGTCCTGACCCGAGGAATTGGCTCTTCTGTGCTGGGCATACGTCGATGCAGTGCTTGTTTGGTCTCCCACATACAAATCAGAGCATTCTTCACTGCACTGCACTGCATATATGATGTCGCTTTTCTTGTGTTTTGGTGTATTGGGTCTTGGATTGTACCAATTGCTGCCTCAGTGTGTGTTGTTGGTTTAAAGCAGACAGGGATACGATGTTTTTTGAAAATTCTTCTTAATTTCTCGGAGACCCCTGCTACATATGGGATGTCCATGTTCTTCCTCCTGTCTTGCTTTTCCCCTTCACTGTTGGTATTCGTGTCTTTCTTTCCTTCTACTTCTTTTGACAAAGGCCCAGTCTGGAATCCACAAGTTTTAAGGGCTCCTCTGAGATGTTTCATTTCTTTAGCCTTCGCCCTCTGTGCTAGTGGGGATGTTGTCGGCCTGTGTGCAGGGTTCTGATGACCCCCAGCTTGTGATCTAAAGGGTGGTGGGAGTCAAAAACATACTGATCTGTGTGGTGTGGTTTTTGTAACCTCTACTTCCAGTTTACCATTCTTTAACTTCTACAAGCAGTCCAGAAAGCCAGTTTTTGTTTTTGTACCTCTTCCCTTGTGAATTTAATGTTTTGTCCACCGCATTAATGTGTCTGTGAAAGCTTGTACTTCCTTCTGGTGGATTTAACCCAGGTGTCATCAACATATCTGAACCGTGGCGGGTGCTATGCCCTTAAAGTATTAAGAGCCTGTGTTTCTACCTCCTCCATGTAAAGGTGCCACAATAGGTGAGAAACTGGAGATCCCATAGCACATCCATGTTTTTGCTTATAGAACTTCCTCGGGTCAGGACTCAGCCGTGTATCTGCATCTAAGGATAAAGGACATACTTTGAAGATTGTAATGTTAACATACTGGCGAAGGAACGTGACTGGTTCAGAGAGGTGTGTGTTGGAGGCCATTTATGTGAAAATAAGAAGAAACCAAGCCTAAATAGAGGGTGGGGGGTCGACACCAACTGTTGCCATGTACAATGCTGTTTAACACCTTACTCTGGGCGTTCCTATAACACCTCTTAGCCACTATCTAATCACACCCTAACACCTGGCTGTGATATGCTAATTGGGATTTTTAGGGTACATAATGCCACAGATTCTTGTACAAGTCATTCTGAATTGAGAAAGCCAGTCGGATGACTAGCGAAACGTCTTCAAGAACTACATTCAAGTCCAGTTGATATAATGAATACAACAGATATACCATGACCTGGATGAATGAGAACCTTCACAAGCTATATAATATTGAGAATTACTGGTATTAATACATATACTGTAGTTCTGGTTGGTACAGGGATACTAATATATATGGAATTACTGGTATTAAACATATACTGTAGTTCTGGTTGGTACAGGGATAATATATATATTTGAAAATTACATGGTATAATACTGTAACATTCCAGGTAGCAAGGACCGTTGTCCCCAGGAAAGACAGCCTTTGGGCACAATTTAACACACAAACAGGAACAGTCTTTGGTTTGATTTTCAAACTGACCTCAGTCAGGTTTATTCAGGGTTTAGCTCACACAATAAAATAATAAATCCTATGCCACACTGCCTTACTAATACACAATAAGTGTCCTGACTGTTTGAACATGCAGTCCAGTACTCACACAGCTCTGGTCTCCCTGGAGAATTAGCTGGTTGGACCCAGTCTCCTACTGGGTTTACAACTCTGACACTCAGAGGTACTGGTCGCCTGCTTGCAGACCCACAGGCTCCTTGCCTGATCAAAAACTCCTCCAAAGCAGGCTACACCTGCCCTTTTAATTAGTGAGCTCCAGCCACAGGGAATTAATTGGTCTAAACTGGACTGGACCAGCACTGAAACCATTTACCATTAGTGTCTTGGGCCACCTAAAGCAAATTATATCACAATTTACATCATTTTATGACTTTCTTACATTTACACCTTTACATATCCCTCCCCTCTGATCAAGGCGTAGGTCTGATCACTTTAAGCCATGGAGAAGCTTTAGGGTTAACTTGAAAGGCAAAAAATAAAACTTGTCATTAAAATAGACATTACCTTTGTCTTAACCTATACAATCCCTTTAAACATGCATAACATGACAATATTTTAACAATTTTTCAAGACAAAAACATTTCAGATGTTTACATTTCTATTAACATACATTTATCCAAAACAAAACTTCTGGTGGGGAAAAAAAAAAAAATCATACTGTATATTTACTAATACACAATTTTTTTTTTTTTTTACATTTGTGAAATCTTATGCTAACAACAGGGTTAGACACTTGCTGCTTTACTATATGTGTTCCTTTTATCACAATACCCCTTCTAAGGGAATCAGCTATGGTTATGCAAATTTGTAGTTTTCCACCATTAATTCTTATAGACCTGAAATGTCTGCACCGGTCTCCTATCGAACACGTAGTACCATATTTAACTAAATTTTCACATGCAGAGTTTAATATGGCTTCAGAAATATTAAAGTTATTATACCCTGGTCTTCCATTTCACCAATGCCCCTGCAACATGATGTTCTTTGAACAGCAGGGAAACACAGGTTATTTACTCCAAACTTTTAGGCATCACACAATTATCCATAACATGACTATGTGATATCAAACCTGTGTTATTACTCATAACTAAAGTAAGCAAGTCTGTTGTCTTTAACTATCCTGGTGACGAGACTTGGTCATTTATAGCTGTATCCACAGCCACTGTGGACCCTCCGCACCAAACATTTTAGATTCATTAAGGAATCCCAGGTTGTTTCACTCATCACATTTTTCTTTCTTCTGGCTCATCAGTACCACACACCATTCAACTGATTTACTTTGTTCAACTTCCCTATCTGGTTTAAAGGAAACATTGTCTGTCATACTCACAGAGTTAATAATTTCAGCATTATTTACTAAACCAGAAAGTATTTGACATATTTATCCCCATGGACTGTCTGTGGATATTCAGCAATACTCACTTCTACTAGAGACTCGCTCTGCTAGCTACAGTGTCTGGCTGACTGGCAACATTTTTTCACAAGCAAGCATAACAACTGCCTTATTTTCCTGCCTTTAATTTCAACAGCTGTTTTTCTAAAACCTTATTATTCCTATTTCACAAGGACTGGTTATACATTCTGCAGAACCTTTAAATGGATAACACTGCACAGTCTCCCCAATACCATCCCTTTAAATGGTTCAGATGCTGGATGGTGCTTTGCAGGAGGGTCACTCACAGCTGTGGAGGTTAACTCTGGTTTACCAGATTACCATTTTGTTAATGCTCGCAAAACAATAACAGATTAATCGCCATATCACAACCCAGGGAAATTTTATCAGTAACAGAATCACCCTGGGATTCTTGGGAACACTTTTCAGCATTCACACAGAGACTTTCTACCCTTTTACACCTTTAAAGCTTGCTTGTATTATCAGTCACATCTGTTACCTTTCCTAAGGAAGCATTTGAATAGTGGTTACCCTAACAACTTTGGTTCAGGTGCAATCACAAACACAATCTTACAATCATTATTGGAGCATAGTGCCATTTTAACACAATTAGATTCTGGTTGTTTTCTTGCAAACGACACTCATATAAACATTTAGAGGGTTGATATGTGAAACTTTGTCTTCCCAAATTCCCAGAATAATGGGAAATCTGTACCCAGTATAACTTCTCATCAATTGTACACTAACACACAATTTATGTTTTTACTGTTCCCTGGATGTACCTAAATAATACAAACAGTGTGAACACCAGTGACATTTGTATTATAGAGAAAAATGTCAATAAACATTAATAACTCTTTAGTACCATTGACCACACTTTTGTAGTCTAAGTAACCAGTAGTGGAATTCCACCAACTTGCATTTCAAATGTCTTTTGACCAGTCTTGGTTTATGATCACAGTCCCCAAATTTCTCCTCACAAGTATTTTGCTCCCATGCAATGTCCCCTTATCAACAGTCTTACCAGGACCTTGAACGACTTTGTGGGACATGTTGGAAAGCACTCACGCTGAACTTGCCTTCACACTTAGGCTGTATTCTCCAAACAATGGCTCAATTTTAACCTGCTCCCAAAAGGTTCCTTTCACTTTCTGAGAACTTCTCGTACCACATCATTTCTTGGCTTTTCCTGTAGCCGCTGTCTCTCTGGGAATCTCCTGAAAGAAAAGGCGCTACAAGCCCCGCCCACTGTGGCTTTGGGCCAGAAATAGTGTTCATTTGCGCAGCCAGACAACGATTGTTTCTTGCTGGGCAGCTATGCTCTGCTGTAGCTGGGTATTTGTCTGTGCTGGCCACAGTGGTTCGTGCAAGCTGCATCACAAGTTCATCCATCTTGGGATTTTTTACTAGGTTAGGACAGCAAAAATGTGCCAGTCTGTATTGCTGGAGTCTTGGGGTCATAGGGCCATCAATTTTCTCCAGTCCACCAAGAGCTGCTCAAACCAATCAGCTGGCCCCATAAAGAATCTGGGTGTATGTTCTGTGCTTAAATTGTGCCCGCATCCTCCACCATAGTAACATTCCAGAGTAGAAGGACCGTTGTCTCCCAGAAAGACAGCCTTGGGCACAATTTAACACACAAACAGGCAACAGTCTTTGGTTTGATCAAACTGACCTCAGTCAGGTTTATTCAGGGTATTAGCTCACACAATAAATAATAATCCTATGCCACACTGGCCTTACTAATACACAATAAGTGTCCCTGACTGTTGAACACTCGCAGTAGTATCACAAGCTCTGTGTCTCTCCTGGAGAATTAGCTGGTTGGACCCAGTCTCCTACTGGGGTACAACTCTGACACTCAGAGGTACTGGTCTGCCTGCTTGCAGACCCAAAGGCTCCTGCCTGATCAAAAAATCCTCCAAAGCAGGCTAACACTGCCCTTTAATTAGTGAGCTCCAGCCACAGGGAATAATTGATCTAAACTGGACTGGACCAGCACTGAAACCATTACCATTAGTGTCTTGGGCCACAGTAAAGCAAATTATATCACAATTTACATCATTTTATGACTTTCTACATTTACACCTTTACAATACATATACTGTAGTTCTGGTTGATCCAGGGATACATATAATATTGAGAATTACTGGTATTAATACATGTACTGTAGATCTGGTTTGTACAAGGATGCTATATAATATTGAGAATTACTGGTATTAATACATTACTGTAGTTCTGGTTGGTACAGGGATAATTTCGTATTACCGTTTGGAACCCGGAAGGAATTCCCCCTCTTTTAGCTGTTTTTTTTTTGTGCCTTCCTCTTGATCATCCATCAGGTAGGTTAAAAAGGAGGGTGAAAAGGTTGGACTTGATGGACGTATGTCTTTATTCAACTCAATTGGCTAGTAACATGTAAGGCAGATACGGATTACACACAGAGAGGCTTCACTCTTAATTTTTGTGGACTTTCATCAGGCCCTGCAGGACAACATGCAAGGAGCAGAAGAGAAAGGTAACGATTTTTAACACTACACAGTGTGCTCAACAGTGTCAGAGATAACTTCTATTTATATTATTATTAATTCAGGTTTCTCATTTAAAGGATAAGTACACTGTAAAAGCAGTTAAGTTTTAATTGTAAGCTGCAGCTTTAAAAAAAGACTGCTGGTGGGTTGAAGACTGCTTAGCTCTGCCCCTCCGTGAGTTCTGGATTCTTTAATTCAAGTCCTAAAAAGCACTCCTTGTTTGCACATGTGACGTCCTCGAGCCGCACCTGGGTACATTGGAGTGCTTTTGCGACTTGAATAAGAAGAAGGAGATCCAGGAAATCACAGCGGGGCAGAGCTAAGCAGTCTTCAAACCACATCCAAGATGTCAGCAACTTACTGCAGCACAGAGGGACTCAGGAGGAACAAGGCACAGAGGGACTCAGGAGGGACTGGGCACAGAGGGATTCAGGATGGACTAGGCACAGAGGGACTCGGAAAGGACTAGGCACAGAGGGACAGGCCAGAGAGGACTCAGAGGAACAAGGCACAGAGGACTCAGGATGGACTAGGCACAGAGGGACTCAGGAGGACTAGGCACAGAGGGACTCAGGAGGGACTAGGCACAGAGGGACTTGGAAGGACTAGGCACAGAGGGACTCAGGAGGGACTAGGTACAGAGGAAATCAGGAGGAACAAGGCACAGAGGGACTCAGTAGGGACAAGGCACAGAGGGACTCAGGAGGACTAGGCATAGAGGGACTCAGGAAGGACCAGGCACAGGGGGACTCAGGAGGGACTAGGGAAAAAAGGGGGGAAGTTTTTTTTAAAGCTGCAGCTTTCAATTCAACTTAACTTTGCTTTTACAGTTTACTTATACTTTAAAACATGGGTTTATACTGACAGTGTTGTCTGGAAATACAGGTTTTGCTGGTAACATGATTTACATAAATACGCTTTTCAAGGAGTTTGAAGTTTCAGAGCTCCTGTTGTTTTTGAAACTTCAGTAACTAAAATAGTTACAGGTCAGGCTTTGAATATTTCCTTCTGATACTGTCTTGGAATTCTAATACTAAGTGTTAATTACCATTTAGGGTCCATAAAAATACTTCCTACATAAATCAAAAGTTAATTGCACTCCTGATGACAATAAAAACTTTACATTTATTTGCTTAGAACAGATTTCTTTAGAATTTAAATGCAACTAAAGGCTAATAAGATTCCTCAATGACAATTATCTACAATGTTGAAGGTTGTCTGTAAGCAGCTTATGCTTTGAATTCCTATTATTGAAATACATAATGTTACAAACCATACTGTATGTATTCAACGCCAGGGGTGCCTCTAAGGTTTTTGCCACCTGAGCCACAATTTGCCGCCAATGGTGGCGAACCAGGGGGGCGTGGCTTTGTGGGTGGGGTTGGCTTTGTGAGTGGGAGCGCGGTTAGCTATTTAGTCATTTTGAACATGAACAAGAATAAGAAATTTGCCCAAAAGAAAACTGCACCACGTCAATGTAGATAGTCTAACCTAGCCCTAACTAATAAAATAAACCTAATCTAACCAGAATGAAATGCTTAAGCAATATCTATCACATTAGTAAAGAAATATGTAAAAAAAATACCCGCAGCACAAGTACATGTTGGGTGTGAGAAATCTAGTGCAATTAGTTAAAACAAGATAGTAAAGGTCCCATACAGTGAGAACAGATAGTGAAGGTCCCATACAGTGAGACAGATGGTGAAGGTCCCATACAGTGAGAAATGACAGTAAAGGTCCCATACAGTGAGAACAGACAGCAAAGGTCCCATACAGTGGAGACAGATGGTGAAGGTCCCATACAGTGAGTACAGACAGTAAAGGTTTCATACAGTGAGAACAGACGTAAAGGCCCATACAGTGAGAACAGACAGATAAGGTCCCATACAGTGAGAACAGACAGTAAAGGTCCCATACAGTGTGAAAACAGATAGTAAAAGGTCCCATGCAGTGAGAACAGACAGTAAAGGCCCATACCGTGAAAATGACAGTAAGGTCCCATACAGTGAGAACAGACGAAAAGGTCCCACACAGTGAAAAACAGACAGTAAAGGTCCCATACAGTGAGAACGACAGTAAAGGCCCCATACAGTGAAAAACAGATAGTAAGGTCCCTATACAGTGAGGACAGACAGTAAAGGTCCTTAACAGTGATAACAGACAGTAAAGGTCCCATACAGTGAAAACGACACATGAAGGTCCCATACAGTGAGAACAGACAGTAAGGTACCACACAGTGAGAACAGACTGTAAGCCACATACAGTGAGAACAGTCAGAAAGGTCCCATACAGTTGAACAGACAGTAAAGGTCCCTAACTGTTAGGAAAAACATTAAAGTCCCATACAGTGAGAAACAGACAGTAAACAGGTCCCATACATGCAGAACAGACAGTAAAGGGCCCATACCAGTGAGAACAGACAGTAAAGGTCCCATAAAGTGGAAAACAGATAGTAAAGGTCCCATGCAGTGAGAACAGACAGTAAAGGTTCCCATACAGTGAGAACAGACAGTAAAGGTCCCATACAGTGAAAATAGACAGTAAGGTCCCATACAGTGAGAAACAGACAGTAAGGTCCCACACAGTGAAAACAGACAGTAAAGGTCCATTGCAGTGAAAACAGACCAGTAAAAGGTCCCATACAGTGAAAACAGTAGTAAAGGTCCCATACGTGAGAACAGACAGTAAAGGTCCTTACAGTGAGAACAGACGTAAAGGTCCCAACAGTGAAAACAGACAATGAAGGTCCCATACAGTGAGAACAGACAGTAAGGTACCACACAGTGAGAACAGGACTGTTAAAGGCCACATCAGTGAGAACAGACAGTTAAGGTCCCATACAGTTAGAAACAGACAGTAAAGGTCCCATAGTTAGGAAAAACAGTAAAGGTCCCATACAGTGGAAAAGACGGTAAAGGTCCATAGAGTGGAAACCGATGGTAAAGGTTCAATACAATTGAGAACAGACAGTAAAGGTCCCATACAGTGAAAACAGACACTGAAGGTCCCATACAGTGAGAACAGACAGTAAGGTACCACACAGTGAGAACAGACTGTAAAGGCCACATACAGTGAGAACAGACAGTAAAGGTCCCATACAGTTAGAACAGACAGTAAAGGTCCCATACTGTTAGGAAAAACAGTAAAGGTCCCATACAGTGAGAACAGACGGTAAAGGTCCCATAGAGTGAGAACAGATGGTAAAGGTTCCATACAATGAGAACAGACAGTAAAGGTCCCATATAGTTAGAACAGACAGTAAAGGTCCCATACAGTGAGAACAGATAGTAAAGGTCCCATACAGTGGGAACAGATGGTAAAGGGCCCAGTG
Organism: Hymenochirus boettgeri; assembly: GCA_019447015.1. Lineage (NCBI taxonomy): Eukaryota > Metazoa > Chordata > Amphibia > Anura > Pipidae > Hymenochirus > Hymenochirus boettgeri. The sequence continues at coordinate 25,906 of JAACNH010003900.1, forward strand.
AGAACATACAGTAAAGGTCCCATACAGTGTTAACAGACAGTAAAGGTCCCATACAGTGAGAACAGGCAGTAAAGGTCCCATACAGTGAGAACAGACAGTAAAGGTCCCATACAGTGAGAACAGACAGTAAAGGTCCCATACAGTGAAAACAGATAGTAAAGGTCCCATACAGTGAGAACAGACAGTAAAGGTCCCATACAGTGAGAACAGACAGTAAAGGTCCCATACAGTGAAAATAGACAGTAAAGGTCCCATGCAGTGAGAACAGACAGTAAAGGTCCCATACAGTGAGAACAGACAGTAAAGGTCCCATACAGTGAAAATAGACAGTAAAGGTCCCATACAGTGAGAACAGACAGAAAAGGTCCCACACAGTGAAAACAGACAGTAAAGGTCCCATACAGTGAGAACAGACAGTAAAGGCCCCATACAGTGAAAACAGATAGTAAAGGTCCCATACAGTGAGAACAGACAGTAAAGGTCCTATACAGTGATAACAGACAGTAAAGGTCCCATACAGTGAAAACAGACACTGAAGGTCCCATACAGTGAGAACAGACAGTAAGGTACCACACAGTGAGAACAGACTGTAAAGGCCACATACAGTGAGAACAGACAGTAAAGGTCCCATACAGTTAGAACAGACAGTAAAGGTCCCATACTGTTAGGAAAAACAGTAAAGGTCCCATACAGTGAGAACAGA
>JAACNH010003901.1:0-26605 GCA_019447015.1 Hymenochirus boettgeri
AGACCCCATAGGCCCATCCCTGGTATGACATACCTGAAAGGCAAGGGATAAAAAAAAGAATTCTACACACCTTCTTGTAATCTTTCAGGTTAAATGGATAATCTACTAGTAAATCATCCATCGTTTCCTCAGCACCATTAGACCACTCTGTAGGAGGAGCTAGAGAGTGGCTCCTAAATTTTAGATTGCCTCTCACATGAAGTTTTCCATGAAAGAAAAAACAAACACCACCACTAAACTTAGAGGGGATCCTAGGGGATACCACAAAGGAAATCCCTGTTCTCAAAACTTTGTTTTTGCAATCTTTTAAGGACAATGGATCATAAAAATATGAAGACAAAATCATCTTATCGATGTCCTTCCTAGTTGAGGAAATAATTTCTTCCATCTCCATTTTCCACTTTCTCATCACTTTCAGGGTCCCTGTCACATAGGATGGAAGAAAACCTTGAGGAACATGCACAATCTTTACCAAGTCTCCTTTCATCCCAAACCCAAGGAAAGGAGTAACACAATTCTTAAAGACATCTACCCAAAAAGGAGGCATCTCTTCAAGGAGGGTTTGTAAAGTTGTATTTAACAAAAGTGTTTACAAAAAACACAACTGGGTTAATCATGTCTAACCCACCCTTCTGCCTTATTAGGTGACATTCCTTTTGACTAAGTTTAATTTACCCACAAAAATAGGAAAAACAAACCATTAATTCTTGTTTAGTACTGTTATGGCAAAAGGCATACAGTACTCACATATAAAAATAATGGTACCAGGTAAGTTTTAATCAATAAAACTCTCTCTCAAAGTGTATGATATCCCCTTCCACTGATGCACCTGAACAGATGCAGCATCCAAACATAATCACCAAATAAACTCGGCAAAATTGCCTTGGCAAAACATGATCCATACAATTTTAATTTGCTAGGATGGATGTTGGAAAATATCCGGGAGGCTGAAGGCTGGGTCAGCCTCAGTTCCCATCCTGAAAGCAACAAATTTGTTCTTGTTGATTAAGTATCATAAGGCCTCAGAATACTCTTACAACTGCTCGGCCAATTAGCCTCATCAGAGCTCGAGAATACAACAGTGACATCATCCGCATAGGCCAACGCCTTCAGTGAGACACCAGGGGAAACAGGCATCCCTGTCAACCTGTTGCCATGAAGCCTCCTAAAAAGGGGATCTATGGCAAACACATAACAATGGGCTAAGCAGGTAACCTTGTATAACCCCCGAGGAAACACCAAAGGACTCTCCCAACCATCCATTCACAAATGGGATGCTTTCTGCACCAGTATATAATACTCTAAGACAATCAATAAAGACCCTTTGAACGTTGTATCAAAAGCCTTAGACTGGTCTACAGCTTAAAGGTATTTTAGCTCTTTGACAAAAATTAAAACACATCAGGACCGCCCAGATCCCTAATACTGCAGAGAAGGTGGATATACCCTTGACTGTGCAGTGCTGTGATGGGGAAAGCAGTATTGAGTAAGGCAATGGGGCGCCAATTCTCAATTATGGAAGAGTCTAACCCTTTTGACAAAAGAATCAAAGCAGAACATGTCATAGAAGGTGGAAGGAAACCTTTAGAGAAGGAGTCCAAAAAGAACTCTACAAGATTAGGGGATAGTACATTACAACAAGCCTTGTAGAACAGCAAGACCTTCTATGGCGGTCTTCCCATACTCCAGAGTGATATCTTCTGTAAAAAGATCCCAAGGAACAAGAAGACCTGGGGGTAACCGTGTGCAGCAAGGCGCAACAAGTCTCCTGAGGATTGGGGGCTTGTCTATAGGTGAAGCGGCTGTAGATGGGGTATAGACGCTGAAGGAATACTCTAAGGAGTACAGCAACTCCAGTGTAAAGCTTGGCCGCAAGAGACCAAAAGGAAGGGCCAAAAAACGACAACATTTTTGCTTGATGGATCTCGGCTAGGCTACAAAGCCTAAAAGCAAAAATAAAATGCCTCAATTAAGGAATACAAAAAATAGTCCATACTACATGCACTTACTATTTTGATGCTGGCAACATTAATTGTTGCACAGCGTACCGGAGGGGGCTTAGCCCTTTACAAAGTAATTAAAATATGGGGGGGGTTTCGTTTGCCACTCTTTACTCTCCTCCCTTCGTCATCAGACCCTTCCCTTTTTGCAGATAAACCTGTTGGTAAAGTTTCTGCTTCTTCAATATTAATTTAAAACAAATCAGATGTATAATTTTCTCTTAACTCAATTTCCAAGTTACAAATTTCCTCCTCAGTACTTTGAGGATTAAATTCTACTTTGTTTACAACATATGGATTATACATTTAAAATCAGGTTTTTTTGTTTTAAACTTGGGACCCCTTCTCTTTTTGCCCACAACTTTCTACACATCCTCCTTTTCAGGATGTGAATTTTTTAGAAGTTCCTTTTTGTCTGTAGGGATAGGTCTCAAGGTATTAGAAAATGTTTTAATTGATTTATTACTTGACTTTTTATTGATCTGGTGTCTTGCTCCAATTCCTGCCTTAAAAGACATTGATGTTGACTTTTCAGGTAAGGTGTTATTTGGGGAATTAGAGCTTTATAAAGGAGTGGCCATAATAACCTCAGCTGTTTCGCTTGTGTTTTTGATGAGCTTTCCTTAACTTAAAGGTACTCCCAAAGAGGTTGTAGCTTTGTCCTGAAGAAATCTGCCACCCTAGGCAATATACTAGCCCCAAGTACATTTAGGAGTAATACTAAATTGGAAATTTATCTTTGTGCTATAAATATTAGATACAGTAAATAGAAAGTATTATTAGCTCTCTAAAATGTCTCCTTCGTGAACACTTATAACATCAAAATTAGACATATGTCGAGCAGCATTTCAAGACACTTTTGGGAGTGTAGCAACGTGGTTACAACCATGATGTGTTGTCAGGGCATGCAAAGGATGATGACCCTTTATCGTGGAGGTGACCAAATTGCCTTTTTATGATAGTTGAAAAGTAAAGGGATTTTTAAAATCTGTAAAAGAACCTTTTCTGAACTAAATTTGATTTTTCTTATCACAGGGTTTGTGGATTTATTAATTCTTTAAAATGTGAAGCACGGATTAATGTATATTCCACTTTTCAATATTTAATTTGAATAATTAAATATTGATACTCCTTTTGCCCATCCCCCTCTTAAAGTTGCATATCTTTATATTTATATACTTTGTCTCCATGGACATGTTTTCATAAATAAAATACACGTAGCCTTAAAACCTTGAAAACCTTTAATACTAGGCATGCAGGTTGGTATCAAAAGTGTGCAGAATAGACATTTTAGCCATGTGAATAAGATACTGTTTTCTTGCTCAAGTTAAATAATTTAGGACCACTGAAACAACATCTTAACCAGACAGGTGCATAACCCTGACATAACCCTGGCATGTAATTTGATATAAAAGATAATACTCACCGAAGATGGAGTGTTCCAGTTTTAAACCAAGCTGCTGTATATTGTCTCTCCAAATTATTTCCATTTCAAGCTGAAGGCAAAATAAAATTAAAAACTTATTGTGTACACAAAAACTGAATAAGGCTTTATGGAACATTGATGCCTGACATGATTGTACTTAAGTATTTTAGTCCACTTAAACAACATCTTAGGCAGACATGTATATAACCTTGGCATTAAAAGTGTGCAGAATGTGAATTCTAGCCATTTATCCCCTGGATTATAATTCAGTTAAGTCCAGCCTAGACCAAAGTAGTTTTGGGCATTCAGTTTAGCACCTAAGGTGTGCAGAATATACAATTTAAACATTTGAATAACAGGTGTCTTGCAAAAGTTAAATCAAAGTGGCCTACTGAAACAACTACTGAGACATGCACATACCCCTTGCATACAATTCCAGTAGGTCCAGCCTTGAGCAGAGTGGTTTTGGGTATGCAGGTTGGTATTAAAGTGTGCAGAAAGACATTATAAATAAGAAACAGGTGTCTTGCAAAAGTATATACTAAAGTATAAACCGACCAGCGTATAAACCGAGGTACCCATTTTAACGTGAAAAAATAATAAGTTATTGACCCGAGTATAAACTGAGTGTAGACATTATGACCACTGCTGCCTTCTAATTCAGTATTGTTTTAAAGCTTTATTTGCCCTTTAAATGGACAGCAGAATACCCATACAGTAGTCCCATACTGTAATAGCCAAATCCAGTATGGCTATTACTGCATGGGTCTACAGTATGGGAATTCTGCTGTCCATTTAAAGGGCAACTAAAGCCTCAAAAAAATAGACTCATAAGGCAACAATAGATACCATTCTCCTTCTGAATCTGTATTTTTTGGATGCTTTAGTTGCCCTTTAAATGGATAGCAGAATTCCAATACAGTAGTCCCATACAGTAATAGCCATTCTGGATTTAGCTATTACTGTATGAGAATTCTGCTATCCAAAAAGGGAACCAAAGCCTCTGTTCATGTTTTGGAAACTACAACTACATGCTTTTCTAGTTTGGAGTTGTAGTTTCATATCTGCACCCTCCCCCCCAGTTTAGTGGTAAATGGGTAGCTTCTGTGGGCATCCTTCTCTTCAAATTCTGCTGGCCATCTGTATAAATTCAGTAAATTACTTTGGAAATACGATCTATGCTTGCTCCCTTGCTGCCTGTACCGGCGTGTTGGCTGACGTCACTACTCGGCGCTGGACAGTGAGGTCATTCGGCGCATCAGTACAGACAGCGAAGGAGCAAGCGACGGATGGATTTCGCAAGTAAGTTACTGACTTTGAGTATAAACCTGGGTCGGTTTATAAAAACAACAAAAACAGCATCATATTAAAAATATTTTTAATTAGACAATATAATAGACCAGTAAAAGACAACCAGTAGCCCACCACGTGTTTGAAAACTTTCACTTCCAGCATTCCCTACAAGCAAGAAAAGAGGATAATCAGGGAATGCTAGGAGCTGTATATTTTATTTGTAAAAGAGCAGAAACCAGAAATAAACAGTCAAATAGAGTAAAATTTCATGCAGTGCAAAGCAAACAAATGCTTTTACACTACAACTCCGCATTCCCTTCAAGCAAGAACAGTATAATCAGGGAATGCTGGGAGCTGTATATTTTATTGTAAAAGAGAAGAATCCAGAAATAAACAGTCAAATAGAGTAAAATTTCATGCAGGGGAAAGCAAAAACACATGCTTTTACACTACAACTCCCAGCATTCCCTTCAAGCAAGAAAAGAGGATAATCAGGAATGCTAGGAGGGCTGTATATTTTATTTGTAAAGAGCAGAAACAGAAATAAACAGTCAAATAGAGTAAAATTTCATGCAGGGCAGCAAACAAATGCTTTTACACGCTTGTGAAGGTTCTCATTCATCCAGGTCATGGTATATCTGTTGTATTCAATTAGATCAGTGAAGAATGCTCTGATTGTATGTGGGGGAGACCAAACAGCAACTGCATTCAACGTATGGCCCAGCACAAGAAGAGCCAATTCCTCGGTCAGGACTCAGGTGTATCTGCATCTTAAGGATAAAGGACATACCTTTGAAGATTGTAATGTTAACATACTGGCGAAGAACGTGACTGGTTCAAGAGAGGTGTTAAGGAGGCCATTTATGTGAAAATAAGAAGAACCAAGCCTAAATAGAGTTGGGGGGGTTCGACACCTACTGTCTGCCATGTACAATGCTGTTTTTAACACCTTACTCTGGGGTTCCTATAACACCTCTTAGCCACTATCTAATCACACCTTAACACCTGGCTGTGATATGCTAATTGGGATTTTCCAGGGTACAAATTGCCACAGATTTTGTACAAGTCATTCTGAATTGAGAAAGCCAGTCGGATGACTAGCGAAACGTCTTCAAAGAACTACATTTCAAGTCCAGTTGATCTAATGAATACAACTTTTACACTACAACTCCCAGCATTCCTTCAAGCAAGAACAAGATAATCAGGAATGCTGGGAGCTGTATATTTTATTTGTAAAACAGAAGAGGAAAGAGAAGAAAACAGTCAAATAGACAATTTGATACAGGGGAAAGCAACCACATGCTTTAACACTACAACCCCCAGCATTCCCTATAAGGAAGCACTCAGACAATCAGAGAATGCTATGAGGTTTAGTTTTTATTTATAATATATAAATAGAAGAAAATAGGCAAATAGACTGTTTAGTAAAGGGGAAATAAACCAAATGCTTTAAAACTACAACTCCCAGCGTTACCTACAAGCACGCACTCTGAAATAGCAGAGGATAATCACAAAATTCGGAGTTGCAGTTTTTTTGCAATATGATGGAAACAGTGAAAACAGCAGCCCATCGTGTGTTTTGAAAACTTCACCAATCCCTACAAGCAAGCACTTTGATATAGCTTAGCATAGTCAGGGAATGCTGGTAGCTGTAGCTTATATTTGTAATATGATAACAGAAGGAAACAGTCAAATACACAGTTGAATACATAGGAAATCAAGATGCTTTAAAGGGCTTGTCCACCCTCCAACTAAAATTTAACTTACTACTGGACTCACTGTATAGTTTAAAAATACCCTTTATGCTCCTTATGTTTGTCCTTCAGTGCTTGTCAAAAGTCAAGGAAACTTAGTAGTAGCTGCCTTCCTGTCTTAAAGGTTTCTGCACCCTCCTTGTCTTCTGAGAGGCAATGGCAAGTGCAGGGGAGCCCTTTCCCCCCTCACTCCCACCATCCAGATCCTCTGCTTGCTGGAACTGCAAATGCATGTAAAATGTTTTATCAACTACAAAACCACTTGGTTCAAACCAATGTCCAAATAATGTTGGTTTCTAATACAATATGCTAGTAAGCACCCCGACCATTCCTTATATATTTGTGATATTTAAGGGTAAGTATATGTAAACTACATCAACAGCTAGTAGATGAAATGAATCTAATATTGAAAAACAATGCTTGTTTATAATATAATACACAGAAAAGACTACCTAACCATTTGTAAAATGTCTCTTAAGCTAGAGGACCAAATTGTTTCTGCATGGAAATAATATCAGACAATTTGTGGCTGTTTACACTGTAGAAGTCATGATTGCACAGCGATATGATGAATATTTACCAATATATTATGGGCTATATAATACATAGTAATTTCAGTTGAAAAGAGACATGTGTCCATCAAGTCCAACCTTTTCCCTCTCCTTTTTAACCCTACTTAACAGTTGAGGCAGGGGAAGGCAAATAAAAAACCAGCACAAAAAAAAAAAGGGGGGGGGGAATCCTTCCTGACTGGGATGAACCAGAACTACAGTATATGTATTAATACCAGTAATTCTTAATATTATATAGTATCCCCGTTCCAACCAGAACTACAGTATATGTATTAATACCAGTAATTCTCAATATTATATAGTATCCCCGTACCAACCAGAACTACAGTATATGTATTAATACCAGTAATTCTCAATATTATATAGTATCCCCGTACCAACCAGAACTAAAGTATATGTATTAATACCAGTAATTCTCAATATTATATAGTTTTAGAGACTTATCTAGCCCACTTTTAAAGCTATTCAATGAACTTGCCATTACCACATCTGCTGGAAGACAGTTCCACAGTTTCACCATTCTCACTCTAAATTTGTCTGGCATAATCTCTTTCTTATAATCTCATGCTGAAAACTACCATATATAAGATCACTTCTGCAGACAAAGTCAAGTATATGATCCCTTAACAAAGCTCTCTTGTTTTGAATTCTATTATTGATAGTTTTGACTGGGAATATAAAGATAACAGCAACAGACAATATAGATATTGCATATCTAATAGATTAATTCTATTATCCAGAGGTTTGGTGTGAATCTAACAATCTGGGACAACAGCATGAAATAATTGTATTACAGATGTAATAGACACCTTACCAGGTAACTAGTATCCCCCAGATATATTTAAAGGGCATGTCCACCCCGAAATTTAATTTTGATATGCGGTAGGGCATGCTCCCCCAGCCCCAACCGCATTAATATAATTTTTAGAAACTCCCCCGATTCTTACTTACCTGCCCTCTCTCCTCCACCGCAGTGTTCCAGCCCTCTGCTTGCATGGAATTGCAAGCAGGGGGCGGGACCGGCAGCCGCGTCCGTGATTGGCTGAGAGGCAGCCAATCACAGTCGCGACTGCCAGGAGTTCTAAACAGCGGAGGAGAGAGGGAAGGTAACTAAAGATTGGGGGACTTTCTAACAATTATATTAATGCGGTTGGGGCTGGGGGAGCATGCCCTACCGCATACCCAAAGGGTATTTTGAGCAGGAATGTAAGGTAAGGCTTGTTTTAAACTACTTGATGTGGCCAGTAAGGGGTTAAATTTTAGTTTTAGGGGTGGACATGCCCTTTAAAACTACAACTCCCAGTATTCCTTAAAAGCTTTCATTAATAGCAGAGGTTATGTAATTTTCAAAAAACTAGGAGGATACTTGTTGACTGAGTCCGTGTGGCAGCTCTCTCTACTTTCTCTAAGAAATACAAAAAGAAAAACATAGAAGAAAAATCACTCTAAAACGCCTAACGAGAGAGGAGATCCGGACACACAACTCTAGGTTTGGCCAAAGTTTAAGTGTCTATTACATTTCTTTATTTTAGTGGGGTTTGGCAGGGGTAAAGGGCATACCAGAATAAAAGGTACCATGAGTGATTTCATGGAAATATGCTATCTGCAAGTAAAGATAACACAGAGCATCAGGGCGCTTTATGGTAACCGACTCACAGCAATTTTCAGAGGGTTATCGTGGCTTCAAGATGGGAATTGTGTCAGTTTTCTAAAAAGTCACACAGACAAAACCATAGCATGATATATCAATGGAATTGTGGCACTACTGCATCATTTGTAATAATGAGAACCCATGTTTGTATGTGCAGAGATATATATATACTGCGGAGTTTAACAGATTTCTGTGTGCACACCAATTGTGCCTGCATGCGTGTGCAGGCTTACAGCTTAGAGAGAACAATAGCCTTTTACTGAGGTAAAGGGACAGTAAGACATTGAAATTGATTGGCAGGAGTTAGTAGGAGTGAGATAAGTAATCTTTTTTAAAAGGTGAATGAAATGTCGATAGGCCTTTATTTTTATAGAGTGGGAACATAGCTAGGAGTTTTCCAGTAGATGGTGACACAGGAGAGGACTTGCAGTTCACAGAGATGTAGCAAGCTTAAGGTTACTGACAGGACAGGGAGTAATGTGTCTATCTATATCTTGTTGATTCTCGGGTTATTAACCTATTGTTGTCTGCTATATTTTCATTTTCCAGTCCGCTATATTTTCATTTTCCAGTTCTAGTCATTCAGATGAATTTTTCACCAATATTTCCAAACTTGAACCATTTTCTTTTAATAATTAAAGTGGAACTAGTATACCAGATAATCCCCTATATATTTAGAATATTTAAGGGTGAGTCTATTTAAAATAAATCATCAGCTAGAAGACCAATTTGTTACCAAGTAAAAATACAGTTTGTTTCTAATATATTACACTGGTGGAGGATTAAGGACCATTCCTTATATATGTGTGTTATATTTAAGGTTAAGTATATGTAACATACATCAACAGCAAGAAGACCAAATGGTTCCAACCTTAAAAAAATCTAAGCCAGAAGACCAAATGGTTCTAATATGCAAATAATGTTAGACAATTTATGGCTATTTATACTGGAGAAGTGACATACACAGGAATATAATCACTTTGGTGGGAATTTAACTATCTGGGACAACATCATCAGCTAATTCTCTTGTATATGTAATAGACCACTGATAGATACCTAGTAGCCCACCAGTTGATTTGAAAACTCCAACTCCCAGTATTCCCCAAAGGCATTCAGAAATAGAAGGACAGTCAGGAAATGCTTTCAGTTGTATGCTGGCAGTTGTAGTTTTTAAACATCTAGTGGATACTTGTTGACCATCCCTGTAATAGAGAAATATTACAAAGGCCCCAATCCTTTGCAGTTGAGTCAATGTGGCAGCTCCCCCTAATTTTTGATGAAATACAAAATAAAGCCAGGAGTGAGGAGTTTATTACATTTCTTCATTTTTTGATGGTAAAACCTACGCATATCAAACATTCATGAAAATGGTTTTGTAAAATCACAAATGCGATGAAAACAAACATACGTTGTGTTTTTTGGATATGCCATTTAGCTGTTTTTTCAGAAAAGTCTGACACATTACCCCTGGGGTTTGTCAGGGGCAAAGGGCATACCACGATAAAGATACCATAAGTGGTTTAATGGGAATGTGCTATCTAAGTAAGGATACCACAGAGCATTAAGGCCGTTCATTTAAACCCACTCATAGGGGCATATTTATAAAGGATTGTCTTTTTCGCCAAATAATTAGCGCAGCACATCGCAGCGAAAATAGCGCCATTTGGGGCTTTGTTTCGCCTTATTTATAAAAAAGCAAAAAAAAAACACACTTCGCATCTGAAAAAGGCGAACGGGCGCGATAAAGAGCGAAAAGTATCGCAGCGAAAACTTAACGCATCTAAGAAGACTGCATTGCGAAAACCATTCGAAACCAGAAAAGCCCACTAGAAAATGATGTCAAGTTCAAAATGGCCACCTCACATTTACCAACAAGTCAGCCATGTCTTATTTAGTCAATCTTTTTATAATTTCTCAATTGGAATACAATTCTCTTTTGCACTGCATATTCGCCCTTCTAATGCGCGATCGCCTTTCTAATGCGCGTTCGCTTTTCCAAGGCATATTACATTCTAATGCGCGGTCGCCTTTCTAATGCGCGATCGCCTTTTCAAACCATATTCCATTATAATGCGCGGTCGCCTTTCTAATTTGCGTTCGCCCTTCTAATGCGCGTTCGCTTTTCCAAGGCATATTACATGCTAATGTGCGTTCGCCTTTCTAATGCGCGATCGCCTTTTCAAACCATATTCCATTATAATGCGCAGTCGCCTTTCTAATTTGCGTTCGCCCTTCTAATGCGCGTTCGCTTTTCCAAGGCATATTACATTCTAATGTGCGATCGCCTTTCTAATGTTGCTTTTCCAAGGCATATTACATTCTAATGCGTGATCGCCTTTCTAATGCGCGTTCGCTTTTCCAAGGCATATTACCCACTAGAATGTGCAATCGCTTTTCGAAGCCATATTCCCCATTATAATGTACGATTGCCTTTCTAATGTGCGATGGCTTTTACGGTGGGTCCCAGCAACCTCAGCAGGGCACAGGGACAATGACCCAATTCCTTTCTGTCCTGTAGTTTTTGTGCAATGCCTCATTCCAGCCTGTGACCTTACATCTTCTTGTCAGGAGTCAGCCTTCTTTTTCCAGGAGCCTTCCAAAGGTGATGAATGCAATTTTACCCTGGTCTATGGCATACATCACCTTTCCGTCTAGTCATGAGTCAGAGTGAAAAAACATCCAAAGTGATTTTTATCTTAAGGGGTTTTTCAGAAATGCCTATGAGCCATTGATTGTATGCATATTGCGCTCGCACCGCCTAAACACAACTGAGTGTTTGATACTATCGAGCGTTTGGTCAGGACAAATGAGTGTCTGTTGCCACAACGGTGGCTGTTGTTTTTCAGGACCCATCATGCAGCCCCATAGGGAACCGCACAATCATACCTGATTGCCAATTCAGAAAAATGGGGGAATTACCTTGTTTGGCCTGCACACATGTTAATTTTTGTGCCACGTAATGATGCACAATCATTCGTTTTAAACAAAATTCTAATACGTACCCAGCCTTACATTAGAAATAATATGGCATGTTATGTGGATAATACGTACCCAGCCTTACATTAGGAATAATATGGCATGTTATGTGGATAGGTGTCCCTGCCTATGCAAGGATGGAACATTGTTTTGCAGAATTCCTTATGTGTGTTTGATGTAGAATATATATATCTTACATTTGGGGAGACTAATTAAGCCAATCTGGACATATAATAGGCAGACATTACATCAAACATCTTATGTATGGAATATTTTCCTACTGTATGGTCACCTTAATATCATAAAAAGATAGAACTGGAATAGTTAGGGAAGAAGAAACAGACAGACAACTTTACAGTTTGATTTTAAATATGAACTATATATTTAACTAGAAATTTGTAAAATTTTGTAAAACATTTTTTTAGGTAAAAACAACAAATAAAAGAAATTAAACTCTGCTCCTTAAAAGAGCCACTTGGCGCTCCAGCCGGAGCAGCCTTTTCTTAATTTGGTGGACATCCGCCTCCACAATGCCATTCCAATCCTGCTCCAGGGGTGGTGGGGATGCTGCTACGGAGACTGTGGATAGGGTGGGTGGTGGAAGGCTCTCTGGAGACGATGGTCCGGCCTCCTCCTCGGCCAATGGTCCCGCCTCCTCCTCAGCCAATGGTCCGGCCTCCTCCTCCTCTGGTCGTTCCATGTCACCTTGAAATTAGAACAAAGTTCAAGAAGTTGGCAACTATAATGCCATGTTAAGGGGTCTAGGCCACACTAGCTTGCACTAGATTGTCCCTGTGATTTGGCCTAAAATGGAAATGTCGGGAACACCCAAATTCATGCTATTTATGGCTAGGCGTTTTGCGTTCGCAAATGCGCTTTGCGATTTGGTTATAATGGAAATCGCAGGAACGCAAAATTCCCCGCGATTTACCATGCGCATGCGATTGTGCATCCGTTTCCATTTTGGTGATGCATGCGTTCCCCATTTTTGCGTCATTCTTGTGCGATTTCCGTTTGCTCGTGCGTTTTGCGCATGCGATTTGGCTGTTTTCTGTTATGGCAACGCATGTGTTACCAAAACGGAAATGGATGCGCAATCGCATGCACATGGGAAATTGCGTGGATATTTGCGTTCCTGCATTTTCCATTCTAACCAAATCGCATGCGCTTTTGCCAACGCAAAACGCATGCACAAACGCTTAAAAAACGCGTAAGTGTGGCCTAGTCCTAAGTGATTGCGCGTCCGTTTGCATTTTGTTAATACATGCATTCCCTATTTTTGTGGCGTTAATGCATGCGTTTCCATAATGGAAAATGGGAAAAAGCATGTGATAATGCAAAACGAACAAGAATTGTGCACAAAATCGTGTGCGACAATGATCACAATTGCGTGCTTGATTTGGTGTGTTATAGTGTTGCCTTGGCTTAAGGCACGTGATATGTGCACAATTTGCATTATTACATCTGTCTTTAAACACTGGGAGGATTATATCTGCTTAATGACACATTTTATACAGTTATCAGTTTCTATTCTCAAACTTACAAAAAATAAAAGTAGGAATATATTATTTTGGATAATGATAATATGCATTATAAAAATACCTGTATGCATCCTGCTCCTAATGTCCTGCACAAATGCAGGCCTCCTTCTCTTTAGGTCACTCCAGTTTCTTTGCAGGTCCTGGAGTGACAGTTGGAGCCCATACTTCCTCCCAATCAAAAAGAAGTGTCATACTTCTTTTTGGTGAGCTGTTTCACCATAAGCTTTAAGTATGGCCTAGTCATCTTGAATACAGCGAAAACGCCCCGCCCCCTTGCTTTGGCGCCAAAACGACCGCGCTCTTAAACGTGAAAATACATGCTAGTCTTTTGCTATTCGCTTTCGCTATTCGCTTTCGCTATTCGCTTTTTAAAATAAAAGTGCAATTATGGAGAGTCTGCATAGGAACATTTCCATGAAATCTAACCTGGACATTTGGTTAAAGGACCTCCCAGTCAATTGGAGCAAATGAAAGACGAGGATGCCTGGATTTGTGTCCAACAAAAGGACCAAGATGTCTGGTAGTAGTTTGACAATACACATTCTTGGTCCCAAAAATGTATTACATATTCCTGTGTTGAATTAGTAATGTTTGCTATAAAAAAAGATAACCTAATATAATGTGATAGATTTGATGAATTGATTTTAGAATGATGTATCTAAACCTATATAATGCTCAAAATGTCTAAAGACAGATTCCATTGTGCCCATCTTGCACATATCATGTGCTTGCAACAAAGACCATTCCAAACCAGATTTGTCCGTTCCTAAACTCCTCTAAGATTAGATTATACATTTCTAAACAAATGGAGAACTTTACCACATTTCAAGATAATTTTGGCTCAACTGCTCCAGAGTAAGAGGAGATGGACCACAATGAATAGGGTGAGGAGTAGCAGCAGGAGGAGAAGACACAGGAGGAGGAGTAGGTGCTGCAGCAGGAGGAGGAGGCACAGCAGCAATGAACTCCAATTACTCGGGCTAAATATGGCGGAGTATTTGAAAGTTATTATGGTGGACATGGGCCACATTCCAAAAAGGCTTAAGAGAATGGAGAGCAGGAAGGCCTTTTCATGTAGTGGCCTGGTTTTGTTTTTCCGTTTGATGTCCTTGCTTTTGGGGGAGGGAATTGGATAAATGTGAAAAATGTAATCCCAAAGTCCGATTCCTAATGTCTACACGGCAAATATTCCACTTTCATGGCTGCAGAAACCAACAAGGACCACCTAGTTGTCCACCTTCCTAATGGAAAATACAAATGCATTAGCATGTTTTTTGCGCAAAAAGAAATGCGCGAATTGAAAAACGCGAAAATGGCAAATACGCATGCACACGTATTGCGCACGAATTGAAAAACGCGAAAATGGCAAATACGCAGGCGCACGTATTGCGCGCGAATTGAAAAACGCGAAAACGGCAAATACGCGTGCGCATGTATCATGCGCGAATTGAAAAACGCGAATACGCATGTGTAGCGCGCCAAAATCAAGTCGCACTTTTATCCATATTGACGCGCAATTAGCGCGTCTTTTTCCCGTGAAAAATGACCCAATGAGCGCAAACACGCCCTATTTCCCAACCCTTAAAAAGATCACATCTTTCACATACACCATGTGGCCGTAGGTTCTTTTGTAAAATGGAAAAAGAACAGCGAGGCGGAGGAAAGAGAACCCACAAAAGCAAACACACTGAAGGTGAGTACCTTGGGAAATGTTGTTAGTTTTAAACCCAAACAAGTGTGCTATCTCATTCCTACATTTGTCAAGAAATGATCTATATGTGTTAGCTTCTTTTTGGCAACCATTTAACATACTATTAGTGAGATTAAACCTAAAAATCCGATTGTTTGTAATGCTGCTCCTTTGGCCAGAAGTTCATTTTATTTAGAAAATAAGTTTGGAACCATAACTGGTTTCCTTACATCTCCCTCTATGTATGTAGGTAATGGCACTATGAATTTTGAAAACACACAGGGAGTTAACTCCTCTAACTTAGTTTGTTGTTTGGCTGACCTTAACCCTTGGTGTATGGGGTGTGCAGTTTGGAGGATTGTCCCTAACTAAATGTAATTACACATTATGCAAGTCACTCTGGAAATGTTCACATAATCTTGATAATACGTGATCCCTGTTTTTTTTGGACTCTTCTTTGCAGTGTCAGGAACTTGCTTTAGGTGTGTATCTGCACAAATTATGTTGAAGTAAGTCCATGCTGACCCAAAAATATATACAACATACTTGTGCACAAACACACCAATCCTCCTTACTCCTTAAATGCAAAGATTATGAGCTATGTCACTTTGGTGTAGGTTACAACATGGTTCCTTAGCACACAGTTAATGTGAAAATAACTCACATTATTATACTTACATGATGCTTAGACGAAAGGAAAACTTTGCTTGTGCAGGGAGATATCAAAATTCTACTGTGAAATAGGGAAACATGAGAGAACCTATCAAGGAATTCACACAAAACTTAAACTAATCTGCATTTAAAATGTGGATTCAATACATCAAACAATTGCAGGCAGACTTTCCACCAACCAACCAAATACACAAACCCCATGGAAATGATTTTTTGTTTGTGACTCTCTAAAGAAAAATATGTAAAATAACAGAAAACAATGTGTTTTTGATAACATATACAGATGTGGCAGCTCCCACCCATTATGGGACACTTCCAAAGGCCAAGCGGGCTGCACGGCTGAAAGCCATATTTCAGCAAATGCTGGAGGAGGAGGTCTCTGAATTGGAGCTGAGCTCAGAAGCTGAGGAACTGGAGCAGACTCCTATGGCCCCAACCGAGCCTCAGCTTGACTCCCCTTCGGAGGTTTTTCCAGCTCCCACCTCTCCACCTAAAGGGAGCAAGAGAAAGACATCTTTGGAAGAGGGGGAAGCGCAAAAACTGGGTAAGATAAATGCAGGTTGGCTCTTAAAACCGTATTTATGTGAATGATAACATTCTAAATGCTTTCACTTCTGTAATATATTAGGTGGAGGACTCCGAAATGTCCGATTTTCTTATGAGGAGAATAGGGCCCTTGTAGAGGCTGTGGTCCCCAAATGGGACATGTTATTTGGGGCCAAGTCACTCAAGCTCTCAGCTGGCCGGAAGAATGAGATTTGGAGAGAAATAGCCAACAGTGTCAATGCTGTCAGCACGTACAGACGGGATGTCCCATTGGTAAAAAAACGACTCAGTGATATTAAGGGGTAAATGTTTATTTTGTTACTATACAAACAATTAAAGAGAAGCGATTGGAATATCTTACTCTTTTTAGAAAAATAATAATGTATCTTAGTACAAAGATTGCAACAATATAGTCCAGCAACATACAATTGTGATGTACATATATTAATCACTTTGTCCCAAATCTTGTCTTGCTACTTAGGTCAATAAAGAAAAAGTTGGCCAAAAATAAAAATCTTGGCAAAAGGACTGGGGGAGGACCCTACGAGGAGGTTGGCCTCACTGAGTACGAACAACAACTTTATGCTGCAATGGGAGGAGAAGTCGTGGTCGGTTTGGAAAGACCATTTGCCGACACTGACCAAGAAGGTAATTATTAAATGTTACATGTGTTATTAGGTAACAATTATATTTTTGCATTAGAAATGATTAAGTCAAAAACTACGAACAAAGAAGACAGACAGACAGAGATGGATAAAGACAGACACACAGAGACAGACAGAGACGGACAAAGACAGACACACTTTTAAAATGAAACCTACATTTGTGAATTATCAACATTATGTATTTTTATTTGCTTTTTGTACATTTGTTAGTTTTGCCTCAGATGCCAGCCACACCTGAGGGTCCTACAGACACTGTCATGCCTGCCACACCTGAGGGTCCTGCAGTGGCTTCAGAGCCAGATGATAATGGTACTTATCATTTTTATTAAATAAATATGTTCAATACAACATGTTCCAAGCTAATATGGCTAATTCTATTTATTAAATGTAGAGGATACCCCCATCCTGCTCCAACAAGTTTCACCTGTTTGGGAATCAACCAGTCCTCAGAATCCCCCTATCATTGTGACTCCGTTGACACATCCTCCCAGCCCTCCAACCACAGCAGCAGTGAGGCAATTACTAGAAGGTGTCTCAGGAAACCAAACATTGCTGCGGAGAATAAACCTGCAACGGAGAAAGCAAAGTGTAAGGAAATATAAAATGTTGAGCAACATATATCATAAGGTTGCAGAATTTACTGACCAACAAAAAATATATCACCAAGAAATGTTGGCCTTAAAAAGGGAGGAACTGGACATTTTGAAGGAAATAAAGTCCATAAAGCAAGAGAAACTCCGACTTCTACAGGCCAATCAACCAATGGCGGACAAGCCTACTCCGACAGAAATGACATCTGGCGAGGTGGGAGAATCCTCGACAGCAACTCCGGGCCCTGTGGGCAAAAAAAAAAAGGATCATGCCAAACCTGCTAGAAGAAGCAGCCGCTTAGCTTCCAGTCAATAATGATGAAACCTGCTAGAAGAAGCAGCCGCTTAGCTTCCAGTCAATAATGATGTTGTTTTTTTTTTTTTTTTTGGCTTTTTATAACATGAATAAATGTACTTTTCAGATACATTTCCAAGAATGCAGGTTTATAGTCTTGGTAATGTATCATGTAATTTGACATGTTCGCACATCCAAGGAGTTATGAGGTGGGATTGAGATTGCATTTGTGCAGAAAATATTTTACTGCCACAGAAGTTACCGAACAAATTCAAAATGGTGGCTCCATGTTTGTGAAACTTAAAACATGTAGAGTATAGGGAGGGCACAAAAGGGGAATCTTTCAATAATAAGAGGTATACAATAGTATTTATCCATTACACTTAAAAATTACACATACGAATTTGCAACCTGTTATAATACACGATGGATCAAGTATTCGTGAAAATATGGTTTTTTAGATCTGCCTCCAAAACAACCAATCCTGTGGCTAAATGGCCATCTCTATCAGTCATAGGATTAGTTTTTTGGACGTCTGCTAACAGGGTTTGTTAGTGATGTAAATAGTTTGCTACATTGAGATGAACGGAAGCTCATCAGAATCTGCAGACAAAACGGTCTCAAAATGTTCTGAATGGGCACACACAATTGCATGCACTAACACACACGATTGGGTGCACAATTCTGCCATGTTGCAGTGTGGCCTCTCAATCAAACTTTAGTATTGTTGATTTTAAATGTGGTAACATTTGGAGGCCAAGAAGTTATAAAAATCCAGAATCATTGTCACCAGCTATTCTGCTGTTCAATGTCATTTGTAGTAGCTTTGAAGTGAAACAAAATTGTGATAAGAAATTTTTAAAAAAAACTGTTGCTCCAAAAATTAATAGAACTAAAGCTGACAATACACCAATTAAGAACATCAAAGAGCAGTCTAAATACGAATGCGCATTATAAAGCGAACGCGCATTATATAAAAGCGACCGGGCGTTCAAAATATGAATGCACATTACAAAAGCAAACACGCATTACAAAAGCGACCGCGCATTCAAAAGGCGAACACGCATTAGGAAAGCGAACGCGAAACATGTAAGACAATTTGTCTAAATGGCTTTTACATTTTTGTTGCCTTAAAAATCAGGAACCAATCCAAATTCCAAACAGACAGGCTCCAAACATGCCTTTTCACCACCTTCAGGGTCGCGCTAATCTTTCGCTCTTTTTAACGCCAAAACCACCTTTCGCTCTTTTATAAATCGCGTTGTCTTTTCGCTCCGTTTTCGCTAAAATTACCAGTGCGATGTGTGGCGAAGTAAGGCGAAAAGGGTTTTAGCGATAGCTCCAGCAAAATGGTTAGTGAACTCCCTCAATGTTATAATCAGTGCGCTACTATGCAGTAGCCTGTCGATTATAACAATATTAACGTACAGTTGGTTCTTATAGGGACCCATTAGTGGGGTACATGATATAGTTATAAACCTAATATTATTGCTATATTCAAACTAAACTTTTTTTGTGATAGCGCGGTCTAGAAAGAGAAGACTTCAAGCTGAAGATAATACAGAACATGGGGAGGGGAGTCAGAGATGTGGAGAAAGTAATCTTGATATCGAGGAAGAAGAGGTTGGAGAAGAAAATGAAGAAAAAGTGGAAAAAGAAGAATTACCATTAAATATTTCTCAATCTTATTTTGTCCAGTATTATTTTGACATATATTTTGAGGGAAGTGTGGATAAAAAAACTAATTTAAGACTGCATTTCCAAAGGAAGAAAAAGCTTTTACAAGAAATGAAAATACAAAAGCACTTTACCCAATAGTTAAAGCAAGACTCATATCTCTGAGACAACAGAAACAAAATTAGAACATATGTTAATAAATGGTTATTATACTATTTTATTCTCATAGTTGTGTTGTTATTATAGATCATTTTAATAGATATATTGTTTAATGTTTTTGTATATTTACACTGATCAGCATCCTATAAATATCAGTACATCTGCTCAATCAAGTTATTTAGTATACATATTTTATAATAGAAACATTAAACAAAGTGTTATATACACATGTTAGATAGACAAGAGCCCTGCTGAATGATTGCACACATTAAAAACACGTTTCGAAATACATGCTGGAGAAGTGCTAAAAACAGAGGGACCCTTTATCATATTTGCTGAGAGCCCTGTTCTACAACCATACTGGGACATGGTGCTGGGCCTTATACAAGGTATCCTGCTTTGCCTCATTATACAGACAACCTATACAAGAACTGTTAAATTTACCAGTCGTGGAAATACGGTTGGATGCAAACTAATAAATCGCATTAGTGTAGCGGACAGGTGTCTCATTCTCTTACACTGCAAAACAGTTAAACTTCTATAGTGGGACTTATTTCTATGAATACAGAACATGCAATTAATGGAACAATTAACAGTTAGGCTGAATGGGACTTTGGATACATTTTAAAAAAATGACATTCATGGGATATATAATAGAAAAGATTGGTGGCATATACCGATAAAATTACTACAAAGAGAAAGAAAGCATATAAACCCAGAATGAAGGAGTAATCACACCACAATGGTTATAAAAACTAGACACTTTATTTTCACTGGTTTGTTTATTAGTTTTGGAAGGAAAATCAGAGGGCGGGTTGGGGCATCAGAATTAATGGTCAGACGGAGACCTGAAAGGGTTAATTTAATTGGTGTGAATAGTCCTACAGTGTTATGTGCACACACAAGCATATAGCTTAGAGGCTTAGAGGGAACACTGGGCCGCAAAGTTAAAGGAGGAAACAAGTACAACCGTCCACCTTTTCTCAATTGGTCTCGCTCCCACTGGACTGTCTGCCAGTACAATTATATATATAGAAAAAATGGAAGAGGACTCACATGCAGTTAAATCTGCAAACGTTTATTGCTGCGACATGTTGGCTTGAAAAAGGGCAGGTTGATGCCCGAAACATGTTGCAGCAATAAACGTTTGCAGATTTAACTGCATGTCAGTCCTCTTCCATTTTTTATATATATATTAAAGGAGGAAACCCCAGATAGGCCCACAGCCCTTTCACCCATGTAAATAGAGAATATTGCCCAAATGTTGATACTGAGGTAAAGGGACAGTAAGAAATGCAAATTGATTAGTTAATAAAAGTGAGACAGGTCATTTTTAAAAGCTAAATGAAATGTTTATAGACCTTTATTTTTCACTGGTAGGAACATAGCTAGGAGTGTTCCAGTAGATGCGGACACTGATTTAAAGGGACAGTAGGAAATGCAAATTGATTAGCAGGAGTTAATAAGAGTGAGACAAGTAATCATTTATAAAACCTAAATGAAATGTTTATAGACCTTTATTTTTCACTGGTTGGATCATGGCTATGAGTGTTCCAGTAGATGTTGACACAGGATAGGACTGTGTATCTGCAGTTCACAGAGAATGTAATAGAAAAGGAATGGTGAAGGCAGTTCCAAGGAAAAAGGGACTCCTAGGATATCTCAAAATCAGCTTTTATACACACACTACATATTTCGGCCTCGTGATCCTTTATCAAATGTGACCAGAAGACTGAAACATGTAATGTGTGAATAAGAGCATGTTTTAAGTCATCCTCAAACAGATTATATAAGATAGGGAGAGAATACAGTCTATGAAACTCCCTTTTCATCAATATATAAATAAGGAACAAAGACTTCTGGCAATTAACCATGATTTCATTGGAAGCTGTATCTGTAAAAGTCTATTTAAAGTTATAGCTTCCTAAGATCTTGGTAAATGGTAAATTCCCAGAAGTCTTTCAGGGAGATTCAATAAAAGTTCTTATCGTTTAAAATGGTGCTAATTTTTCCCCAACCTATCAGATGCTAGCTTTCAAATGTTAAATAAGTTCTGATTGGCTGGTGCAAATTAAGCACCATTTTAAACCATAAGAACTTTTATTAAATAACCCTGTTTGTTCCTTAATTGCATATTTGAGATATCCTTGGAGTCTTTCCTTAGAACTGCCTTCACCGTTCCTTTTCTATTGTTTAACGTGATAAGGACAGATTAATGCTGAAGTCCAGTAGGTTCTATATGGTTCAACTGGGTGTGGTGTACTTGATATTTACAGAGATGTAGCAAGCTTAAGGCCACGGCCAGGGCAGAAAGCAATGCGTGTATTAGAAATGTATCTACACAATGCTGATTCTCAGGTTTATTAACCTATTCTGCTATATTTTCATTTTTAAGTAATAGTCATTCTGAAGATTTATATATATATTTTACACATATATATATTTTACACATTCTGCTGGAAAATCTCTCTGCTGTGACCAGATCTTCAGGTATAGGTGTTAAAAAAAATACACTGTAATATCATTGGGGAACATTCTCTGGCCATGTAAATAATATTTGTTATGCCTCCTGGTGTCTGTTTGCTGCAACTATATGGCAGGGAAAAGTTCTATTTTTCTTAAGCTAATTGGATGTGACATTGGGCCATATTTATAAAGCCGCGGTATCGCTAAATAGCGATATCGTTATTATTGTTTTAACTATAGCGGGGTTATAATCTACATCTACTACATAATGACACGTGTGTATTGTTTATAACATAAACGGTGTTATATCTACCGTCTACTACATAATGACACTGTGTATTGTTATAACTTAACGAGTTATATCTATACCATCTATACATAAGAACGAGTATTGTTATAACTAAAGCAGTTGTATATCTACCATTACTACATAATGACAACGGTGTATTGTTATAAACTATAGCGTGTGTATAATCTACCATCTACTACATAATGACACGGTGTGATTGTTATAAACTAACGGGTTTATATCTACGCTACTACATAACGACACCTGTGTATTGTATATAGCGGTGTTATATCTACCATCTACACATAATGCATGGTGTATTGTTATAACTTAACGGTGTTATATCCCATCTACTACATAAGACACGTGTATTGTTTATAACTTAGCAGTGTTATATCTACCATCTACTACATAATGACAGTGTATTGTTACTCAGGTATAGGAAGGGAATTGTATCCCCCGAAATGGGGGATTACCTGAGGAAGGGGAATTTGTATCCCCGAAATGGGGGTATACTGACGAGGAAGGGGAATTTGTATCCCCCGAATGGGGGTATACACTGAGGAAGGAATTTGTATACCCAAGTTGTTTGTCTTTTTTGCTGAATAAAACACTGAAAACGCAGTAGTGTGCTCCTCCAACTATTTTGCATTGTTATAATCTATCAGCCATCACAGTGTCAAACAAAATCTGCTTACATTTTGTGATTACAACACCAGTTTGTTGTAGAACATCATCATAATAACAAAGCCAACCTTGTTGTAAACCACACGATTCGCATAATAACAGGGCGTGCAGTAGTGAAAAATGGATTAAGATTTCTCCTAAATGTGAGAGCAGCAAATTGGTAGTTGTAGAAACTAGCTGTATGTCTTAAAACAGTGTAAAATGAATACAGATGAATGATAATAATAAGAACTGCACACGTTTTATATGTACAACGGTGTACAGGTAGAATGGATGTTTTATTTTCACTGGGCTGTTTAAGATTAGCGTTTATCGGTATTTTAGCGCGCGTATCGTTATTTAACGATCGTTATTTTACGATAATAGCGCTATTTTACGTAGCTAGCGGCACTGTAGCGCACGTTATTTTACGATCGCATATCGTTATTTTACGATCGATATCGTATTTTACGATACCGATAACGAGCGATACTTAAAATAACGATAGCGATCGTAAATAACGATAGCGATCAGTTAAAAAACGCTATTTAGCGATCGTTTACTTAAAATACGATTATCGATTGTAAAAACCAAAATGTGTGTGGATTGCATGCCAAATGTGTGACCCTCTAATATTCCCCTTTGTATATTATACAGAGCTGTGCTAGGATCTGCTGCTCTTCCTAATCCTCCCCCTGCACTATGTTGTGTCTCTAACTACCTAACTCTCCAACATTCTGTGAAATACATTTCACAGAGCTGGTTAAAAACATCAGGTTATCTTCATTATCCTCCCCCTGTACTTTTTTGATGTGGTTTCTATAACCTAAGCCTTCCATATTCCCCTTAACTAAGTACACTATTGAGAAGAACATTTAACAGAGCTGTGCTAGGATCAGGTGAACTTTATTACCCTCTGCATTAGGATCAGGTGAACTTTATTACCCTCTGCATCATGTGTGGTATAAACAAGCAGCATTAAAGGGTTAATACATATTGGAAACCAACCATTGTAAGTAAACACTAATAAAAGCCTAATCCAAAGATGATTCATATACCAATGTTATTTTACTTAGATTATCACTTTTCCCTTACGTACATGAAACATTTTCCTTGTGGCTTTCTACAAATAACTACGTGACTCTTTAAAGGGCATGTCGACCCCGAAATTGAACTTTTGATATGTGGTAGGTCATGCTCCCCCAGCCCCATCCGCATTAATATAATTGTTAGAAAGTTCCCTGATTCTTACTTACCTGCCCTCTCTCCTCTGCCGCAGTGTTCCGGCCCTCTGCTTGCATGGAATTGCATGCAGGGGGCGGGACCGGCAGCCGCGTCCGTGATTGGCTTAGAGGCAGCCAATCACGGTCGCGGCTGCCAGGTGTTCTGAACAGCGGTATCGTTATTTTACGCTCGTTATCGGTATCGTAAAATAACGATATCGATCGTAAAATAACGATAGCGATCGTAAAATAACCGTGCGCTACAGTGCCGCTAGCTACGTAAAATAGCGCTAGTTATCGTAAAATAACGATCGTTAAAATAACTATACAGCGCGATAAAATACCGATAAACGCTAATTCTTTAAACAGCCCAGTGAAATAAAACATCCATTCTACCCTGTACACCGTTGTACATATAAAACGTGTGCATGTTCTTATTATTATCATTCATCTGTATTCATTTTACACTGTTTTAAAGACATACAGCTTAGTTTCTACACTACCAATTTGCTGCTCTCCATTTAGAGGAAATCTTAATCCATTTTTCACTACTGCACGCCCTGTTATTATGCGAATCGTGTGGTTTACAACAAGGTTGGCTTTGTTTATTATGATGATGTTCTACAACTAAACTGGTGTTGTAATCACAAAATGTAAGCAGATTTTGTTTGACACTGTGATGGCTGATAGATATAACAATGCAAAATAGTTGGAGGAGCACACTACTGCGTTTTACAGTGTTTTATTCAGCAAAAAAGACAAACAACTTCGGGGTATACAAATTCCCTTCCTCAGGTATACCCCCATTTCGGGGGATACAAATTCCCCTTCCTCGTCAGTATACCCCCATTTCGGGGATACAAATTCCCCTTCCTCAGGTAATCCCCCATTTCGGGGGATACAATTCCCCTTCCTATACCTGAGTGAACAATACACTGTCATTATGTAGTAGATGGTAGATATAACACTGCTATAGTTATAACAATACACGGTCTTATGTAGTAGATGGTGATATAACACCGTTATAGTTATAACAATAGCACCATGCATTATGTAGAGATGGTAGATATAACACCGCTATAGTTAAATACACAGGTGTCGTTATGTAGTAGACGTAGATATAACCCGTTTAGTTTATAACAATCACACCGTGTCATTATGTAGTAGATGGTAGATATACACACCGCTATAGTTTATAACAATACACCGTTGTCATTATGTAGTAATGGTAGATATAAACTGCTTTAGTTATAACAATACATCGTTCTTATGTATTAGATGGTAGATATAACTCGTTATAGTTATAACAATACACAGTGTCATTATGTAGTAGACGGTAGATATAACACCGTTTATGTTATAAACAATACACACGTGTCATTATGTAGTAGATGTAGATTATAACCCCGCTATAGTTAAACAATAATACACAGGCACCCTCCTAGAAATAAATAGTGTTAGGTTAGTACATTTACTAGGCTGCAACCACAGTTAATAAACGCTTTAGTTTTTTAACGCTGTCAATTCTCTTAAAAACAGAAAAATCTCTTTAAAACAGGAAATCGCTCAGAGCTAATCGCTCATGGGAAGTGCCTTAAATGAGGTTCAAAACCATTGTAAGTAAACAGTAATCAAAGCATAATCCCAAGATTATTCATATACCAATGTTATTTTGCTAATATGATCACTTTTCCCTTACGTACATGAAAATATTTCCTTGTGGCTTTCTACAAATAACTACGTGACCCTTTAATGTTATTAACTGGTGTTAATAAACTGTGCCATATTTATCAAGGTGCAGTGCTCCTTGTGATCAATACAGCACTATTAACAATTGTTACAATCATTGGTATTGTAAATTTTCACTATACATCATACATTTACCATCATGAGTGTAAATGTATGGTTGCATTTTTACGTTTACAATCCCCATACAATACCACTGCATTATTTTGGTACTGCATGATATTCTATGAAGAAACCTTTGTTAATTAAAGAAGGCTTGTTGTAACTTTACGTTTGCACCTGGAAATGTTGGGATGTGGAGGGACAGTAATGAAAGCACAAGGTATGGCAAATATGCGATACTGCATGTTTTGAACTCTTGTCTATAGAAATGGATGAAATTATACAATTATCTTCTATCAGCTGCACAGGTACATTTTACAATACCTGCAGGCTACATTCTGATTTAAATGTTTTGAAACTTAAGTGTCTTCTTTTGATACAGTTGGAGAAATTTGAAAGAATCAGTAACCTATTAAAGTGAAATCATCTACTCAGAATTATTAAAGAATCAGTAACCTATTAAAGTGAAATCATCTACTCAGAATTATTATGAAATGGACTAGCTGCATACACTATAGACCAAATTATTTGCCTATAGGTTATGCAGCTAGTCCATTTCTTAATAATTCTGAGTAGATGATTTCACTTTAATAGGTTACTGATTCT
>JAACNH010003902.1:0-26596 GCA_019447015.1 Hymenochirus boettgeri
TATTTTTTTTTTACCATTGCCTATTATACTTTCGCTTGTTCCTATCTTCTTTTTAGTTATCTAAACCAATAAGTTAATCACATGTCGGCGGTAGTCCCAAAGATATAGAATGTATTCTTTTATAATCAGTAACAACTCTTTTACATCTATCTATCTAACATCTATCATTCTCTCGCCTATCTGTCACATCTATGTTCCCACTACACTATAGGATTGTGGAGTAAGATTCGAAGAAACGCGGCAGCCAAAAACAGAACAATATTAGTGTACCACACTAGACCAGAGAAGGAGTCCAGGTGCATAATAATGTGTTTTCCTAGTTGTAGAATAGTGCATCTTCAGTCTCAGTTAGTTTAAGTCGAAATCATTGAAAGTGAGTTTCATTTTTAAGAGAGGCAAATTTTTAGTTCAATATGAAAATTGATGCTGCTTTGATGAATACCAGTTATTCATAGAAGCTAAATGTAGAATATAGTAAAAAATCAGAGGCTCGAAGTCAGGGTGAGATAACATTCCTGTTGGCCACACTGACAAAGAAAATGTGCGCTTCCATCCACCATTCGTATAGGAAAATACTTACAGGGTTATTCAATAAAAGTTCTAACGTTAAAATGGTGCTAATTTGCCCCAACCAATCAGATGTTAGCTTTCAAATGTTAATAATATTGATTGGTTGGGGCAAAAATAAGCACATTTTAACGATAAGAACTTTTATTGAATCTACCTGGAATGAATATTTTCGGTAAAAGCATATGAAACTAAACATCCCCTAGGAGCATATTTATAAAGGTTTGTAAGATTTGCCACCTTATCCGCTGCTTTTTGCCAAATTCAGACTTTTTGCAATTTGATAATCGTTTATCAAATTCGCAATTTCAGTATCGTGAATACCAGTGGCGAAAAGTCATTACTGCCACCTTTCACCATTCCGCTTTTCGCCATACATTGGTCCGTGGTAACTCTAGATCATATTCATAAAATGGCAAAAAGTGTTTTTTTGCGTTAATTCAGCATTCAAATGTCCGAAAACGCATAATGGTCATTTATTAGCCTGCTAATGGGTCCAAGGAAGGTATCAGTACATTGTGGACTGTTTTTCTCAATACTAGTGTTAGACGATTTTCAGAATGTTTCCGGTTTTTTTAAGCTTACGATTTTTTATTTGCCATAAAGTCAAATGGGGGTTCTAAGGGGCATTTATAAAGGGGCATTATTTGTTATTTTTTTTTCCCTCCAGACTTCACCACAATTGTTTAAAGATTCAACTTTTCTTTTCGTAATAGTATTTAAAAGGCGAATTTTCATAAGGCAATTCTCATAAAAGACAAAATTACCTGGCAAAAAGTAGCACTAATAATGCTGAAAATGTGATGAAATTTCAGGGCATATGATGGTAAATTGATAACACTTCCTGGTGGCTTTTAAAGTATTGTCAAATTGGTTATAAACACTGAACAAACTATCTTTGTACTTATAAATAGGCTAACACGTGCGGGGAGAATTCAATAAAAGTCTTATCATTAAAAATGGGCTAATTGTGCCCCAACCAATTAGATCTTATTAACATTTGAAAGCTAACATCTGATTGTGGGTAAAATGAGCACAATTTAATGAAAAGAAACTTTTATTGAATTCCTTGTTAGTGGAATGTCTTAGGTTTCAACTGGAACTTTTTTTTCCCTCCGAAAATTCTAAAATTTTTGCGGATGAAACCTTTAGTTTCGACCTGAACAGGTTCTTTTCAGGTTCCTACAAGAAATGGTAATTTTGTAATGCATGTACTAAAACCATGATTCCAGGAATATTGGAATTGTAAATATTTAATTATATCCCTGTTAGCTGTGAAAATATATACAGATACATTATACTTAGACTGGCCTTGTAATATTGACCAAAATATATGCTAGTATAATCAAAAAAATAGACATTCATTTAGACTAAGATTAGTGAGTAATATAGATTCCAATCACGGAACAAAATCATTCACCTATCATGCAGCTAGTAATACAGCATCTATGAGTACAATTGATGGGTAAAATCACACGATTCTTGTGGTCAAGTTCCTTTAATAGAGCCCCGCCATAGGTCATCATTTGTCACATCTCTCCTCACAAAATTTGTGAAAACCATAAATTAATGTTTTGATGATAATTATGACCCAAAAAAAGATGAAAACCTTCAGGGAGATCCTATAAGGTCTTGTACAAGTCATTCTGAATGAAACCAGTTGGATGACTAGTAAAACATCCAACTGATCAACAGATATAATATTATATTGCATACGTTTTTGCTTATTATAAAAGGGTGTATTTTAGGAAAGTTTTCTTATATGTTAAAGTATTTCCCATGCTTCCAAAAAGGTTCATTTATAACAAATTGTTTGTGTGTTCTTTTTTTCCTATGCATCAAACTTTACAATGACTGGATAGCCTAAGAATTGTATATTTTAGAAATATACCCTTTTATAGATACAGTATAACCCTTTGTTATAGATACAGATATGACCCTTTGTTATAGATACAGTATATGACCCTTGTTATAGATCGGATGACCCTTTGTTATAGATACAGTATATGACCCTTTGTTATAGATACAGTTATGACCCTTTTTATGTACAGTAATGACCCTTTGTTATAGATACAGTATATGACCCTTTGTTATGATACAGTATATGACCCTTTGTTATGGTGATGTGATGGTGCAACTGTTTTGGGGGGAATGGCTAGGGGGTTGGAGGAGATTTTAAACTAGGTATGGGGGGGGGGAACGTTAACTACACAGGGGTAGATAAGAAGTTAGGGATCTGGGGCTAGTAACACAACGAGGGAGGAGAAGGGGGAGGGGGGAGTCATAGGATAGGAGGCATTACGACCATGTATGGAAGTAAATCAATTGATAATCTAAAATGTATGTTTCAAATGCAAGGATTCGGCTGGAAAAACCGGCGAACTTGAAATAATAGCTCTAAAGGAAAGGTATGATGTAATTTGGTATAGCAGATCATGGCTTAATGATTCACACGACTGGACAGTAAATATTGAAGGGTACTCCTTATTTAGACATGACGAGTTATCAAGAAAGGAGGAGGAGTTATGTATGTATGTATAAACAGGAATTGAAGCCAAATTTAAAGATGGAAATAGATGGGGAGGAAACGATGCGGCAGAAACATTATGGGTGGAAACTGTGTACAGGAAGCAAGAAGGTAGGTAAATTAATTGTTGAGTGTGTTATAAGACCGCCAAATGCCGGGAAGAGGTGGAAATGAATCTCCATATGCAGTGGCGAAGGCTGCTGGTATGGGGCATGTTTCTGGTTATGGGGATTTTAACTACCACTGAAATAGATTGGAGTAATGGAACTGCCAGCACCTCACAAAGGTATAAAGTTCTTAAATTTCCTATAATGACATTTTCTTTCACAGATGGTAGAATTCCTACTAGAAAAATGCGTTGTTGGATCTGGTGATATCTAATAACCCAGAGCTCATTTTGGAGTTGAAGGTAATGGGACTTAGGGAATAGTGACCATGATAGGTGTCATTTAATATAGTTTTGCAGAAAACTAAGTGCACTGGCTTAACAAAAAACTTTTAACTTTAGGAAAGCTAATTTTATGCTTTTAAAGGAATGCCTCCTGCTCATAGACTGGGGGGAACTGTTTCTGGTAAAGATACTGTTCGCGATCTTCAGGAAAGACCCCCGTGAGACCCCCTCTGGACGCGGAATCTAAGTACCAGCCGGTTTTCACAGAGCCTCTAATGGTGAGATGTTTGGGCGGGACAGATACCAGGTGCGCGGCTCCAGGAAGAGAACCACAAAGGCCAATCCCACATGTGAGAGGCGCAGAACAGATACGTGAACAGGAAGTCGAAACCGGGGATGATATTCGACCGAGTAGAGCTGTGGAGATACTGCAGACCGGATAACGGAGGTAAGGAGCTGGGTAGATATTCGGACCGGAGGTAGGACTGTGGAGGATTGCAGACCGGAGATAATGAGGTGAGGAGCTGTGGTAGATATTCGGACCGGAGGTGGAGCTGTGAGGATATGCAGACCGGAGATAACTGGAGGTAGGAGTCTGTGGTAGATATTCGACCGAGGTAGGAGCTGTGGAGGATATGGCACCGGAGATAAACGGGAGGTAGGAGCTTGGTAGATTTCGGACCGAGGTGGAGGAGCTGGTGGAGTATGCAGACCGGAGATAACTGGATGTAGGAGCTGTGGTAGATATTCGGACCGGAGGTAGGAGCTGTGGAGGATATGCAACCGGAGATAACTGGAGGTAGGAGCTGTGGTAGATTATATCGTACCGGAGGTAGGAGCTGTGGAGGAAATGCAGACCGGAGATAACTGGAGGTAGGAGCTGTGGTAGATATTCGGACCGGAGGTAGGAGCTGTGGAGGAGTATGCAGACGGAGATACTGGAGGTAGGAGCTGTGGTAGATATTCGGACCGGAGGTAGGAGCTGTGGAGGATATGCAGAACCGGAGATAACTGGAGGTAGGAGCTGTGGTAGATATTCGGACCGGAGGAGGAGGTCCAGACCAACAGGAACAAATGCTACAGGCAAACAGGGAGCTAGGAGTTCAGAAGACAAACTCTGAACTGGCAGCAAGAGCCAGCTGCAGGAGGAGCCTAAATAGGCCCCTGTGACCTCCTCCTGCTGGCCGTGCCCCGAAGGAACGGCTGCAAGCAGGGAAAAAGCCTGCCCCGCCACAGTCCTCGCGTCACTGAGGACGCTGGGCGGTGCTTGAGCGGGCGTGCGAGGGGCGCGCGTTATCGGCGCGCTCCCGCTCGCGGCCTCCGGAGGGGACCCCGGACCCGCGGCAAGGTAAGTACCTGACATTGCCCCCCCCCCACGGGCAACCTCCGGTTGCCCTTGGGTTTAGGTTTGTCAGGGTGTTTTTGGAATGAAATCTTGACCCAAACGAGGACGTGAATCTGCTTCTGCCGGCTCCCAAGAATTTTCTTCGGGACCAAATCCCTTCATTTAATCAGATACCTTAACTTCCCCAGCAGAAATCTTGGCATCTAAAATATTTTCTACCTCGTATTCGTCAGTCCCATCAATCAAAACAGGCAGCGGAGGAGGCTCCAGCGCAGATTCGGAAACATATCTTTTGAAACAGGATACATGAAAAACTGGATGTATCTTTAATGAATTGGGGAGCTCCAGTTCAAGGCGACCGTGTTGATAGCTTCCTAATACGAAATGGCCGATGAAACCGGGACCCAACTTAGCAGAAGGATCCTCAATTCAAATTACGAGTAGACAACCAGACCAAGTCTCAACCTTAAATACCGAAGAAATCTTTTTCTAAAAAGATTAGCTGACTTACGGGCTTGTTCTTGAGCTTCAGCATGAAGGTCTTTAGCTCTACAGTCTTCTCCTTCATACGATTTATTCTGTGATAAGGTCAGGTATAGTATCTTGGAAGAATACCGGTAGAAAAGTTGGATTAAACCATAGTTAGCATAAAAGGGGGGAACACTTGATGAGGATGAACAGCGTTGTTTAGGAGCAAACTCCGTCAAGCGGTTAACAGAGAAGACCAATCTTCTTGTGTTGCAGAGGAGTAACACCGGAGATATGTTCAAGTGTTTGGTTTGTCTTTTCTGTTTTGTCTTAGATTGTGGATGATATCCGGAGGAAAAAGAATTGTGGATATGCAAACACTTGCACAACTCCTTCCAAAATTTCGAAAGTTGATTGTACCCCTCTATCTGATACGTATATCACGGGAACTCCATGAAGACGCACAATCTCTCTAATGAACACATCTGCAGTATGGAGGCTGAGGGAATTCCCTTTACGGAATAAAGTGAGCCACTTCGTAACCGATCAACAACCACAAGATGTGTTGAAACCCCTGGAGCGAGGTAACTCAACATGAAGTCCATGGTAATCATGCCCAAAGGGCGGTCAGGAACCGGCAGAGGAGACAGTAACCCGTATGGTCTCTGTCTAGTGTCTGAATCTAGCACAATAAGACAAGAAGCCCACAACTGTTAACAATCTTTAGACTACTTGGCCAAAAAAAATTTCTGTTAACCAAATCCAACGTCTTTGTGAACACCAAAATGACCAGCAAGCATGAGAATGACAATACTGAAGTACTGCAGACCTGGCCCGGTCCGGAACAATATTTTGTTATTTTGGTTTATCTAAACCCATCTTGGGAACGAGAGGTAGACTGGGAGAGATGCTTCTGTGAGGTGTTTTGGCTATAGTTAATGCAACGCAGAAAATTTGATTTGGAAAGAACCATATTAGGTTTGTCAGACTTTTGACCTCACAAATTGCTAGAAGGGCGTCGGCCTTGCCATTCTTTGAACCTGGCGAAAGTTATATGGAAGTTTAACGTGTAAAGAAAGAGCCCATCTAGCTTGACGGGGTTTTAATCTTTTGGCAGTTTGCAAATATTCCAGGTTCTTATGATCAGGAAGATGGTAATAGATTGATGGGCGCCCTCAATAAATATCGCCACTCTTCCAGGCCGATTTATGGCCAACACCTCACGGTCTCCTACTCATAATTCTTCTCAAGTCAGAAAGTTTTCTTGAAAAAAAAGCAACGGTTAGTAAAGCCTTAGGTCCGTTACGGTTGCGAGAGTTAGCCTCCTAGAGCACTTCGGAAGCATCCACCTCTATGTAAAAGGAACGTTGGATCTGGATGGATAAGGATGGGAGCTGAAGTAAAAGCGAGATTTCAGACGCTCAGACGCTTTGAGCGGGCTTCGTCCAACAGATGGGACATGAGTTCTGGGTCAGACGGTCAACGGCAGTATATAGTAGAAAAATTCTTACTAATCTACGGTAGAAGTTAGCAAAAACCAACAATTTGAACCTGCTTTCGGGTAGTTGGAGTAGGCCAATCCGAATACGGAAAACCTTTTGGATCCATAATTAACCCTTGGGATGAGATGATGAACCCCAAGAACGTTATTGAAGGTTTTTCGAACTCACTTTCCCCAGTTTGGCGTATAACCATGAATTCTAAGACGAGAAAGAACTTTCTTAACCTGGGTACGATGATCCTCTAGGTTAGAAGAAAAAATCAATAATCATCTAGATACACGGCCAAGAAATCATCAACAAAGTCACGGAAAATGTCTGTACAAAAGTTGGAATTGGCAGTGCGTTCACAGACCCGAAGGCATGACCAAATATTCGAAGTGACCATTCTGGAGCGGAATGCCGTTTTCCATTCATCCCCTTCCTTTATTCGAATTAAGTTATAGGCTCCCAAGATCCAACTGGTTAAAATGTTGGCGGTCCTCAAACCGTTTGAAATAATTCAGGAATAATGGAAGAGGGTATCTATTCTTAATTTTGACATTATTGAGAGCTCGGTAGTCAATACAGGGCTAAGCGAACCGTCTTTTTTCTCCACGAAAAATATACCAGCCC
Organism: Hymenochirus boettgeri; assembly: GCA_019447015.1. Taxonomy (NCBI): domain Eukaryota; kingdom Metazoa; phylum Chordata; class Amphibia; order Anura; family Pipidae; genus Hymenochirus; species Hymenochirus boettgeri. The sequence continues at coordinate 7,413 of JAACNH010003902.1, forward strand.
CTGCTGGAGACGTAGAATGGCGAATGAAGCCCTTCTGAAGATTCTCTTCTATATATTCCTAAGAACCCTTGCTCAGGTTCTGACAACGGATATACCCGCCCAAAGGAATCTCCGCACCAGGTAACAGTTCACTGGGCAATCGTAAATGCGGTGTGGTGAAATTGTTACAGCCTTCTTATCAAAAAACATCTGCGAAGTTCTGATAGACACTGGGTAACAAAGCTTCAGAATGGACTTGATTAATACTTACAATGAAGAGGAAATACATGACAGCCGACAATGCATGAGGGAAAGAACCTCTCCAAGATCCAATTTATTGAAGGTTGTGTGTTTTCAACCATGGCATACCTAGAATAAGGGAAAAAGAGAAAAGGCAGTACATCAAAACATATAACTTCTGAATGATGATTGATATTGATCATACTGGAAAGTCTCTCGTAGTACAGGACCAGATGAAATTTTAGACCCGTCTGCCAGATGAATGAAAAGAGGAGAAGATTTGGGACAGTAGGAATCTTCCATTCCTGGGTTAGGGATTCCAAAATAAAACCTACAGGCCCCGGATCAATAACCTTGGACGGTGAACCTCTACCGTTTCCCTGTAATGAGACATCAACAGATAGTAAGGTGCTGAAGCCGGAAGAGACGGGCTAGAATCATAGTAGGAACCTTACTAGTGGCCTATTGGGCATCCCTGAGGCAAATGACCAGACCTCCGCAGTAAGACACAGGTTTAAGCGCGTCTTCGGATCCTTTCTTCAGAGAGAGAGAAGGACGAGTTAACCCAAGTGCATAGGGACGGGTTCCAGAAATCCTGAACAGGTGCAGCAGTAAAGTATCACAGGACAACGGAAGCACCCCTTTCTAATCTCCTTTCTCTTAGTCGGCGATCAATTTGGACCGCTATATCAATAAGATCCTTCAGCTTCCCCGGGACTCCAGTGCGTGCTAACTCATCTTTAAGAGTTTCTGACAGTCCGATTCGAAACTGATGTTAAGAGCCGCTTCGTTCCATTGAGTCTCAACACTGATCTGCGGAACGGCCACATAATCTTCCACCTGTCTTTTCCCTTGAACAGGTTACGAAGGGCCCCTCAGCTGAGACAGCTCTACGAGGATCATCGTAAATTTCTCCCAGGGCAAGAAAAAGGTACTTACAGAGGTCTACTGCGGCTGTTCTGATCCAACAACGAAGGGCCCAAGCTTGGGGCTCATCCTGAAGCAATGAAATAATGAACCCTACTTTCACCCTTTCTTCAGTGAAACTTTAGGCGAAGGGAAAAGACAAATTGCAGGAGCTTTTGAATTGGGCAATTTGGAACGATCACCGGAAAACCGGTCAGGGAGCGGATCTTAGGCTCTGCAATAGCAGGGTAATGAGGATTGCCAGGGACATGGCATTCAGTTAGCGTCTAGTTGACAGAATCCCTGCCTAGCTTCTTGCAAAGCTCCCACAAGTCAGCGACTTGACGGTACAGGTCTTCTGCTGGACTGACATCTCCAGTGGGTATTCATCTGGCTGCCAGTTACGTTACGCGATCTTCAGGAAAAGACCCCCGTGAGACCCCCTCTGGACCGGAATCTAAGTACCAGCCGGTTTTCACCAGAGCCTCTAATGGTGAGGATGTTTTGCGGCGGACAGATACCAGGTCGCGGCTCCAAGAAGAGACCACAAAGGCCAATCCCCAATGTGGAGAGGCAGCAGAACAGATACAGGTGAACAGGAAGTCGAACCTGGGGATGATATTCGGACCGGAGGTAGGAGCTGGATGATATGCAGACCGAGATACTGGAGGTAGAGCTGTGGTAGATATTCGGACCGGAGGTAGGAGCTGTGGAGGATATGCAGACCGGAGATAACGGAGGTAGGAGCTGTGGTAGATATTCGGACCGGAGGTAGGAGCTGTGGGAGGATATGCAGACCGAGATAACTGGAGGTAGGAGCTGTGGTAATATCGGACCGGAGGTAGGAGCTGTGGAGGATATGCAGACCGAGATAACTGGAGGTAGGAGCTGTGGTAGATATTCGGACCGGAGGTAGGAGCTTGTGAGGGATATGCAGACCGGAATAACTGGAGGTAGAGCTGTGGTAGATATTCGGACCGGAGGTAGGAGCTTTGGAGGAAATGCAGACCGGAGATAACTGGAGGTAGGCTGTGTGGTAGATATTCAGACACCGGAGGTAGGAGCTGTGGAGGATATGCAGACCGGAGATACTGGAGGTAGGAGCTGTGGTAGATATCGGACCGGAGGTAGGAGCTGTGGAGATATGCAGACCGGAGATAACTGGAGGTAGGAGCTTTGGTAGATATTCGGACCGGAGGTAGGAGTCAGGACCAACAGGAAACAAATGCTACAGGCACAGGGAGCTAGGAGTCCAGAGCAAATAACTCTGAACTGGCAGCAAGAGGCCAGCTGCCAGGAGGAGCCTAAATAGGCCCTGTGACCTCCTCCCTGCTGGCCGTGGCCCCGGAAGGGAACGGCTGCAAGCAGGGAAAAAGCCTGCCCGCCCACGTCCTCCGTCACTGAGGCCGCGGGCACGTGAGCGGGCGTGCTAGCGGGCGGCGCGCTTATCGGCGCGCTCCCGTCGGGCCGCCGGAGGAGGACCCCGGACCCGCGGCAAGGTAAGTACTGACAGATACTGAGCAGATGTGGACCACTTTTAAAGGGATATTAAACTATAACATTTCCAAATCGGTACCTTTAGAAAAGTGTAAAAATAGTGGTCCACTCCTGCATGGCTTAATGCTCAGGTAAAAAGGGAATGGAAAAAAAGAAAAGGGCTTTTAAAATTTTGAAAGCAAAGGCCACAGAACAGGCTTCCGGACTTCAAAGTTGTAATAAAGAGTGCAAGAAAGCAATTAAACTAGCTAAAATAGCTAAAACGCTTCTGTTTAATCTGTTTATAAATGACTTAGAAGGGGCATTGAGAGCAAGGTCTCTGTGTTTGCTGATGACACTAAATATGCAGAGCTTTGGAAACTTCCAATGATGTGCAAGTGCTGCAAGCAGACCTAGATAGATTATCAAAATGGCAGCAGATGCAGATGAGATTCAATGTTGATAAATGTAGGTGATGCTTTGGGATTTAATAATCCCTGTGCCACCTACACCATAAATAACTCTGTGTAGGTGCATTGAAAGGGAAAAAGATTTGGGGGTTCTGGTAGATAACAGACTTAGCTGTAGCAACAATGCCAGGTAGCAACAGCTAGAGCTAGCAATATTGTCTTGTATAAAGAGGGAATAGATTCAAGAGAGAAAAATATTATTCTCCCTCTTTACAAGGCACTGGTAAGGCCTCATTTGGAATATGCGGTGCATTTTTGGAATCCCATATACAAAAGGGACTCTTGGAAATGGAAGCAGTCCAGAGAAGGGCAACTAAATTAATAGAGGGAATGGAGGGGCTTGAATATGCCAGGCAATTAGACAAGTTAGGGCTGTTTACATTGGAGAAGCGCGGTTGCGTGGGGACATGATAACCTATACAAAATATATTATGGCCCATACAGTGAACTCCTGGTGTGCATTGTTCACTAATAGGTCATATCAGAGGACTCGTGGACCATCCTTAAAGGTTGAAGAAAAGAGTTTCATCTTCAAGTTAGGAGAGGTTTCTTTACAGTGAGAACGGTGAAACTGTGGAACTGTCTTCCAGCAGAGGTGGTAATGGCAAGTTCATTGAATAACTTTAAAAAGGCCTGTAAGTTTCTAAAACTAAAACATATTGAGAATTACTGTATTTGCATATAGATCTGGTTGATCCAGGGATACTTTCGATTGCCGTTTGGAGTCAGGAAGGATTTTTTTCCCCCCTTTTTTAGTGGGTTTTTTTTGCCTTCCTCTGATCAATGTTAGGTGGGTTAAAAAAAAAAAAAGGGAATAGTTGGACTTGATGGACGAATGTCTTATTCAACCTTAATTACTATGTACTATGTTACTATGTTAAACCAGTATATGACCCTTTATAATAGTACAGTATATGACCCTTGTTATAGATGCAGCATAGATCCCTTTTTGTTTTTCCTTTTTAAGACAGTATAGGACCCTATTTAGAACAGTATGACCTTATAAGATGACCTTAGAATTGTATAGAACGATATACCTTGTATAGATCACAATGACCTTTGTTATAGATACAGCATATGACCCTTTATTATAGCTACAGTATATGACCCTTTGTATAGATACAGTATGGACCCTTGATAGATACAGTATATGACCCGTAAGATACAGTATATGACCCTTGTATGATAGCATATGACCCTTTTGTTATAGATACAGTATATGACCCTTATAATAGATACAGTATATACCCTTTGTTATAGATAACAGTATATGACCCCTTTGTGTATAGATACAGTATATGACCCTTTGTTATAGATACAGTATATGACCCTTGTATAGATACAGTATATGACCCTTTGTTATAGATACAGTTATGACCCTTTTATAGATACTAATATGACCCTTTGTTATAGATACAGTATATGACCCTTTGTTATAGATACAGTATATGACCCTTTGTTATAGATACAGTATATGACCCTTTGGTTATAGATACAGTATATGACCCTTTGTTTAGATTACAGTATATGACCCTTTGTTATAGATACATATTGACCCTTTGTTATAGATACGTATATGACCCTTTGTTATAGATACAGTATATACCTTTGTTAAGATACAGTAATGACCCTTTGTTTATAGATACAGTATATGACCCTTTGTTATAGATACAGTAATGACCCTTTGTTATAGATACAGTATATGACCCTTTGTTATAGATACAGTATATGACCCTTTGTTATAAATACAGTATATGACCCTTTGTTATAGATACAGTATATGACCCTTTGTTATAGATATCAGTTATGACCCTTTGTTATAGATACAGTTATGACCCTTGTATAATACAGTATATGACCCTTGTTATAGATACAGTATATACCCTTTGTTATGATACAGTATATGCCCCTTTGTTATAGATACAGTATATGCCCCTTTGTTATAGATACAGTATATGACCCTTTGTTATAATACAGTATATGACCCTTTGTTATAGATACAGTTTATGACCCTTTGTTATAGATACAGTATATACCCTTTGTTATAGATACAGTATATGACCCTTTATTATAGCTACGTATAGACCCTTTGTTATAGATACAGTATATGACCCTTTGTTAGAGATAGTAATTGACCCTTTTGTTATGATCAGTATATGACCCTTTTATAGATACAGTATAGACCCTTGTTATAGATACAGTATATGACCCTTTGTTATAGATACAGTATATGACCCTTTGTTATAGATACAGTTATGACCCTTTTGTTATAGATACAGTATATGACCCTTTGTTATAGATACAGTATATACCCTTGTTATAGATACAATTTTGACCCTTTATTGTAAGTATATACATGTATGAACAGTATGACCCTTGTTATAGATACAGTATATGACCCTTTGTTATAGATACAGTATATGACCCTTTGTTATAGATACAGTATATGACCCTTTGTTATAGATACAGTATATGACCCTTTGTTATAGATACAGTATATGACCCTTTGTTATAGATACAGTATATGACCCTTGTTATAGATACAGTATATGACCCTTTGTTATAGATACAGTATATGACCCTTTGTTATAGATACAGTATATGACCCTTTGTTATAGATACAGTATATGACCCTTTGTTATAGATACAGTATATGACCCTTTGTTATAGATACAATATTTTACCCTTTATTGTAGATACAGTATATGACTGTATAAAATGTTAAGACCCTTCAAAAGCTTCTACATAGTTAACAGAGCTGATGTAATATTTTTATAAATTGCAATAAGGATTTAGATTTATAAAACACAGTGTTTTGATTATTGCATGTTTTACATTTTTATAAAAAACTAGACAGTAAGCCTGTTGGGCCTGGACAAATGGGCGCACACATGTGCATCCGGGATCCGCGCCTATTTGGACAATCAGGCAGTGATTACACAGCAAAATCAGTGAAATTGCACCAGCAGCCTGAAGAGGAACAGACCTTAGGACCTAAGGATTTTGGGAAAGGCAGACTTACATAGTAAGAACTGTTTCTTTGGAGGGAAAACAGCAGTAATGTTGTAAGGGAGGAGTGGGACATCTAGTGGCCAGGTGAGTTATTGCAGTGACACACACGACGGACCATAGCACGGACGCAGGACTTTTATATATAGGATGATGTAGCTTTCCTCCTTATAACTTCTGTGGTAGGGTTTCCCCCTATATTTGGGGGGGTGCCTTAGGGAAAACATTACATTACACAATACTATCCCTTTACTTCAGAACCGTTTGGTTTTGGTCTTTTAAACAGCTGATCGCACATATGCTTATTTCATATGAGCAATCTACTGTTTAAAAACAGCTGATTGCGGAACTTTGGCATGTCAGGGGGCCCGGCCTCCAATCTCATGGGTGGGCCCGGACCCCTGCGTTACACCCTAAATAAAGATCCTTATACTTGATTTTATCTTTAATTCAGATATCATATTAAAATATGCAGTTTAACTTTCTACGTTCCATACTAGGGTAAGCTGTAACTGTTTTTATCATTGTCAAAAAAAAACCTAATTAATATGCTGCTATACAAGGTTCATAGTTTGCATCAGATTTATCCACAGTTTCCAAATAGCGTAATATTTTAAAAATCCTTCTCTCAGGGTAGCAGTAAGATGTTGATGCTTATACACATAAGATATACTTTAAAGAGATAACTTAAAGGGGAAATTCAGTGCAAATACATATGCTTTTCAGAAAAAAGAGCAGTATTTTTTCATCCCAATGACCTTAATCTGCCAATTTAGCATTTTGTTGTGTGTATAAATAAATACAACCGAAATACTGACTTCCTGTTTGCAGGACCCCTAATAGAGACCGTTATGGTCTTGCCCTTGACCCAGCACCTGGGTTGATTCAGTTGCTCAGTAGAGATCTGAGCACTTTGACCCATCCAACAGCCAATTAGTAGAATTACTGTTAGGAACATTCCAAGGATGTGGTGCATTCTAGTAAAAAGAAGGACTTTTGAACCTGACTAACAGCAGGAAAAAGCAAAGAGTATGAAATCAACTGATTTTTCAAAATGGTAGAGAATAATGTAGAATACTAAAAAGGCATTACACAAACTAACAATTTAACAAATATTGATAATTTCCACTGAACTGTCCATTTAAATTTTTTTTAAATTTTTTTCCTAATGTGAAAGTTTTTCCTCCCCAGAACACCTATACAGTTAAGATCCTTCTCTAGTAAGTTGTATAAGTACACGTGAGAAATGGATTCTGTACTAAGAAGGCTTCCATGTTGTTGCCAGTACAACTCACATCCTTTGTAGGCTTCAAAGAGTCCTACCCCCAGTATTCACATCTGTATTAACAAAGTTTTCTAAATATACCAACATTTTTGTAGTGTCTCAGGTGGTACAACATATAAATGCCATTTTTTAGAAACACACAGCCTCTTTGGTGTTATGAAACAAACAAAATGTCTACTAGCTGAGTTTATTGCTTTATTTACATACAGTACGAAAAGGGCCAATCCTGTTGTACACATCTTAGTGTAATAGAGAAGTATAGACCACGCTTAAGAATCGCAAATTTTGCTGCTGAGTTTTGATACAGTATCTTAGGCTTAATATTAGGATTTGGTTAATATCACACAGAGATCTATTGTCCAGCTGTTTTTTATCTGCTTTTATGTCTTCATTGAGCTTCATCATCACAGGAATAATAATAATAATTATTAATAATATAATTATAGTAATAATAATAACACTGCTGTTTTAATTCTAACAAAATAAAAATGTATCAGCTTTTATATATATATATATGTCCAAAGATTCTGCAATTGATTTGCAGTAAACAAACTAAACCAAAAGCACAGCAAGCCAGATGCAATTTCTTAAATTTCTGGAACCTTCTTCCCTTTGTTTAACTACAATTTAGGTATTTAAATCAGTCAATGAGAAAATTATAGTGCTTGTTATCTTCCCTATCACCAGTCCAGGGGAGAAAATTGTTGTCAAGTTTTAATCTGAATCAAATCTATTTAAATGTATTTGTTCTTGTTGTCTACAGTAATTTTATTCTCGATAAAGATAATTTAACTTTTAACAAAAAAAACAAAACAAATTGCACAAATAATTAACGTCTTGTGTTAATACATAGACAGTCATTTAATTTAGATCTGCAATAACATTTACTGTTATTCTCTGAGGCTTTGACTGCTTGACAGAAACAAAGTACTCTGGGATTAATTTCAAGAAATGGTGCCAACTGTGTGCAATTTGCCGTAATTAAGACATGAAAGAGTACTAAATATTCAGATTAAAAGAGCCGTGATTGAATGTGATAGTGATTCAAGTGTGGCAACAAGCCAATAAATACAAGTCAGCCTTGATGAGTGCAAAATATTAATTGATTTGAAATATACACCATAAAAGCATACAAGCAAACCAGATTAGTCTAATTACTACGCGGATAAAAGAGCCATGAAGATACTCTTTGAATGCCTCTTGAAATTTAATTTAAATGACTCATTTTGCAACATTCTGGTTGGTATTACACAGTCACTTAATAATAACAGAATGAATGCTTGAATGAAGTTGCATTGAATGTAATCTGCCTACTTATGATTTTTAAAAAGGATCTATGCACCTGTATGATCTCGGCTTGTTAACTGACCTTTGAACTGCCAGTGCAACATAATGGATTTCAGAATGTATTAGACACGTACCCTTGGAAAGAACAGTCTTTGTGATAACATGTTCAGGCGATGCTGCTTTATTTGTCTTTGAAGTTCAGCACAAATAAAAATCAGTTCTAGGAATTGATGTATCTCAGGCCTAAGTGAACTTGTCACTGCTCTGTTATTCAAATACATTTGGTGTTTAGAATAAACTAATGATTTGCAAGGCTGTTCACACCCTCCAAAGTAGTTTTCATTGTCTATTCATAAAGACCCAGTTGTTGTGGTATGTGGTGAATAAATCAGCTTGACTCATAAGAAATAAGAGGTTAGGGATCATTTCTAAGCATGCTTTGTTTGGATGGCAAAAAGTAGAGAAGCAGCTGGTTTGTTTACTGACATATACTGAAAATCATACAGATATGGTAAAAGGTATAAGGACGTGCCATGTGGTTTTTTTAAACCAAACAGATATTTGTAAATTAAATCAGCTGACTACATAACTCCATGCATAATTCAAATATAAATAATAAAAAAACGAAGAAAAAGCTAGTTCATAGTTATTGAGCAATTTTATTAGATCAACTGTTAGGTAGATTTAAAAGGAGGGTGAAAAGTTGGGACTTGATGGATTTATGTCTTGATTCAACCTCAATTACTATGTTACATATTACTATGATGGTTAAACCCCAAATGCATCACCTTACATTTATCACATTGAATCTCATCTGCCATTTTGTGCCGACTTTGATAATCTTCTAGGTCTGCTTGCACAATTGAAGTTTCCAAAGCTCTGCACAATGTAGATATTGTTATCAGCTAACACGAGACATTGCTCTAAATGCCCCCTTCTAAGTCATTTATAAACAGATTAAAAGGCATGGCCCCAGTACAGAACCCTGACTCACTCCACTTAGAACTTTAGCCTACTATATGTAGCTCCATTAACCACCACTCTCTGTTTGCAATTAGAGATGGCCGAACATACTGAAGTTCGGTTCGTTTCCAAACTCTCGAACTTCAGTAAAAGTTCGGAAGTTCGAAAAGGAACACATTAAAGTCAGTGAGGAGTGATATTTCAAAAAGTTTGGAGGATTTATAGATGAAATAACAATGGTAACTTACTGTAAATGGCTGTGGCACCTGGGAAATCGTCTGAGGAACATGTCACTATCACCAAACCTGTTAAAACACTTCTTAGTTCATGATTGGCAATTGTCGGGTTTGCGCAAGCTACATTTGAGGATTATGGCCAATTTAAGAGTTACCGAACGATGATTTGAGGGTTACTGAAAATAGAACTATACATTCATGGTTATTGAAATCGAACAATACATTCGAGGGTTAGGGAACGATACATTCTAGGGTTAGCAAAAATGAACCATACACGAGGGTTACCGAAAACAAATGATATATTCGAGGGTTAGCGAAAAACAAATATACATTCGAGGGTTATCGAACGATCCATTCTAGGGTTAGCGAAATCGAACCATACATTTGAGGTTATCGTAAACGAACCATACATTCAGGGTTAGCAAAAAAGGAACCATACATTTGTCGGTTAGCGAACGAACATTCTAGGTTAGTGAACAGCTCATAAATTTGGTAATTATCGATTTTCAATAATTTCATAATATAGCCGTGAGTTTTGAAAACCAAACTAGATTGAATAGTTTGGCCCGAACTCCATCCATGTACAATTTTTTTTTCTAGGCCAACAGTCTTCACTTTTTTACATTAGTAGAGATGGACCCCTCAGTTCCAAAATCTGAATGATCCATCCAAATCCAGACGGATCGTCCGATTCCGGGACTTCAGAGCTTTTTTTCTATACTTATCGAACGTTTGAGGATTTTTGAAAATAGACTTGAACTTTCAATATCCTAGAATATAGTGTTTAACATTCGATAAATCAAAAAAAAATCGTTCCTTTTTTTGATTTTCAGATCTAAACGGAACGAAACGGTGAGTTTCGGCCATCTCTATACATTAGTCCCTATGTGACACAGTATCAAAAGCTTTAGCAAAAACCAAGTATACTACAACCACTGCTATGCCAGAATCTAAATTCGTACTTGCCTCTTCATATAAGCAAGTAAATTTGTCTACACTATCTATTTCTCACACATCCATGCTGACTACTACTAATAGATCAGTTCAAGTCAAGGAATGTGCCCGTAACAAAGTTTCCAGCACCTTCCGTACCACTGATGTTAGGCTTACAGGTCTTATTTTACCGAGCTGGAACGACTACCTTTTTTGAATATTGGTATTACATTGGCTTTTTTCCAATCCAGCAGCATATCACCAGACAAAAGTGAATCTGAAAAGATAAGAACAGCGGTCAGATAAAACTGGACTAAGCTTTTTAAGATCTGAGGATCTATTTTATCCAGTCCTGGGCTTGTTGATATTAACTTTGTCTAAATGTTTTCCGTACCATATCCTCTGTCAGCCAGAGTGAATATTCCTCATTTATACCCTTCATATATTACAGTCCTGCTATAAGGACTAAGATTCTTAAAGTGAGGAAAAAATACGGTTAGCACATTTGCCCTTTTGGCATCCTCTATAACCTTCTCAGCCCCATTATTTAATGGTCCCACATTCTCAGTCCTTTTACTATTGATATACTTAAAAAAACTTCTTGGGGTTGGACTTTCTTTGTTCTGCTATCAGGTAATTCATTTTCCATTTAGCTTGTTATTTGCTTTCTTGCACTCCTTATTACAGCTTTTATACTCCCTGTAAGCCTCTTCTGTTCCCTCTGATTTCAAAATTTTAAAAGCCTTTTTCTTTTTTTCCCATTTCCCTTTTTACCTGAGCATTAAGCCAGGCAAGAGTGGACATATCCCCCCAGTCTATGAACAGGAATAATTCATTTATAACATAAAATTAGGTGTCCTAAAGTTTTTTTTAAACCATGCACTTTTGGTTTTTGCAACCTATATTAATGACTCTATTATGCTTGTGAAGGTTCTCATTCATCCAGGGCATGGTATATATGTTGTATTCAGTTAGATCAACTGGACATAAAGTTTAGTTCTTGGAGACATTTCCTTGTCATCCGACTGGCTTTCTCATGTGAAAATGTGGACATGGTTAGAAAACATCTAGGCCATGACAGCACCCTTACCAGCAGAACAGATCTTAACCCAGAACAGGTGTGTTCCCTACTGGACTTGTGCCTGAATACCACTTATTTCAAATACAGGATAAGTTCTATAAGCAAAAACATGAATGTGCTATGGAATCTCCAGTTTCACACATTGTGGCCAACCTTTACATGGAGGAAGTGGAAAACAGGCGCTTAACCCTTTAAGGGCATAGCACCCAGCCACTGGTTCAGATTCGTGGATGACACCTGGGTTAAAATCTACCAGAATAAGTACAGCCTTCACAGAACACATCAATGCTGTAGACCAGAGCATCAAATTTAAAGAAAGGTAGAATCAACACACTGGCTTTCTTGGACTGCTTGGTAGAAGTCAGGGAGAATGTAAACTGGAAGTAGAGGTTTACAGAAAACTAACCCACCAGTGTTTGATGTTTGCCTGCCACCAACCTTTAGATCGCAAGCTGGGTGTCATCAGAACCCTGCAACACAGAGCAGAAAACATTCCCACTAGCACAGAGGTGAAGGCTAAAGAAATAAAACATCTCAGAGGAACCCTTAAAACTTGTGGATATCCAGACTGGGCCTTTGTCAAAAGAAGTAGAAGAATGAAAAGAACACGAGTACCAACAGTAAAGGGGAAAAGCAACGGAGAAATAACATGTTCATGACATATATGTAAGCAAGATAAAAAGCAAGGAGCACACTACTTCAGTGAACACTTCTTTATTTGTGCAAAAACAACGGCATACAACATTTCAGGACACTAGGCCCCCCTCAGGTATAACTGGCAGTGAGTGCTACACACATATATATACCCTTAGGCTCCACCTACATACCATGTGGCTAGTTGATTGACAACCTAAGTGTTCCACAATGAGCTATACTATCACAAACAACTAAATTGCAAAGGTGCTTCATTTAAAAGTGCATTAATCGTAAAGATATACTAAAAAACATAACAATATATGTGGTGGCCATTGTACATTTGGAACTTCTTGTAATTTGCTCATCACATATGTACAGGGTCTCCAAGAAATTAAGAAGGATTTTCAAAAAACACCGTATCCCTGTCTGCTTTAACCCAAACAACACACTGAGACTGCAATTGGTACATCTAAAAGACCCAATACTGAAACACAAGAAAAGTGACATCAAATACGCATGCAGTGAAGAGTGCTCTGATTTGTATGTTGGGGAAAACAAACAGCAACTGCATCAACGTATGGCCCACACAGAAGAGCCAATTCCTCGGGTCAGGACTCAGCCGTGTAGCTGCATATTGGCAAAGGAACTGACTGGTTCAAGAAAGGTGTCAAGGAGCCATTAATGTGAAAAAAAAGAAACCAAGCCTAAATAAGTTGGGGGGTTCGACACCAACTGTCTGCCATGTACAATGCTGTTATGACACCTTACTCTGGGTGTTCCTATACACCTCTTAGCCACAATGCAATCATGCCTTGCATTCAGAAGGTCCCTAACACCTGGCTGTCATATGCTAATTGGGACTTTCCAGGGTACATAATTGCCAACAGGTTCTTGTACAAGTCATTCTAAATTAAGCCAGTTGATGACTAGCGAAACGTCTATTAATCTAACTGAATACAACAGATACTCATGTACCACTCCATACATCCTACTTCTAAGCCATAAGCCTTACATCTTCGTCTAAAATGGAAATTCTGTTGGGATCGGCTATCTGGGAAGAAGCACCCTACCCTTCCGTCCCCTACTTCCTTAAAAATCTATCCTCCTTCACCCCCTTATCTGCCCCATTTCCACCCTCCATGCCAGTACCTGCATTTCCTCCAGGTTTGCCAAGACCTGCAATGATGAAAGTTTCCCCTTTAGATTCTGGATCCTGATTCCAAATGGGCAACCCACTCACATTTGGGTTGACTGATTTTGTATTTACAATGGATTGCTTACATTAAAATATAAAAGAAACTCTATAAGCACTGAATCCTTTACTTATCAAGGGTAAAATACAAATATTGGCCGGTATTTTGATACCACCCATCATTGGCCAATTGCAGTTATATGGGTGATACTATTTTGAAATAGATGGCAAAAGGGATTGTTGTCGGTCATTACAGATAATGATACTTTAGAAATATATTAATAAAGTTTCAGTGTTAGAAAAAAATGCTTACATGCTCATCTAGTAGTTTCTTCTCTAGTTAATTTTCAAATTTAATCTTTATTATGCATGTTTCCAATAAAATGCACTATTTATACATATGTTTTTTTGGTTTAAAGTCTATCCACATGTAGCAGAGCTAAAAGAGTTAGATTTCTGAACAAGTAACTATAATCAAGAGATGGGCGTATGTATACCTGTGGATGACCAAAGGAAAAATCATTTTCAGAATACAAAGGAATAAAGACGATTGTCACATGCCTTTATTGTATCCACTAGAACCTCTTTAACTTATATAAATGAAGCTGAAACAAGGAACTGTGCAATGCATCCAAGGTGCCGTGAAGTTTTCATTGCCCTTCAGCTCACAGTTGCACATTCATCTTTATATTTTAAAAGGGTAATTGGCTCCTTACCGTGTACATTATATACATTGAGAATGGAATTAATGGTTACTTCAATAAACAAATCAAAAAATAAAAACTGAGAAGGTTGGAATGATAAATACATACCACCAAACCACAAGTGATGTCATGCATTGCTTAAATATCACAATTATTAGCTAAATACATTTATTTAAAGCCTGAAAACAGAGAAGGCTTCTGGGTGATTGCCATGTTTCCATGACACCCCTTTATTGAATGTCACACCATCAGTTGGACTTAAAATGATCATACAATCAGGGAGCAGACCCTAAATGCATTTTATAGCAGCAAAGACTCCTAAAATATTTTTACCTCCATCTAGAAATAACAATTAATGGAGAACTTAATACAGAGCTTTATTACCCTTAGTAAAGACCAGCAAAGGACCTTTAAAACTGACCCCAATATTATGTCCATTGCTTCTGATAACTTGTCCATCACGGTTAGAATTTCAGGTTGACGTGCATGTGTATGTGACATTAAAAGTGGGGGAGGAAAAAGTTTGGAGATTGGGAATGTTCTTGAGACCAGATATTTAATTTCCCTGTCTGAGATCCTTAATTGTATCCTATTGATCTGGCCTGTTGTCTATTAAAGTGCACGTAAGCTATGAAAGCTCTAAAAGTTGAGCTATAACAGTGCGACTAGCTCTGCCTCTAATGAGCAAGCATGTGCTGGCACAGAAGCAGGAAAGTGGTCGCACTTCAACAACTTCATACACTTAACTAATTTAGAACTGGACGTGGGAGTAGCATCTCCCAGCTCCCTATACATATGTTATAAACTGGTGGGAAGTTAAATATAACAGGAAATTGTCCCTTTAAAAAGCACATTTGTTATTTCAAGGGTTCAAGATATGCTCTTGATTGGCCCACAGTCGACCTATGTATGCCTAGCCTAGGGCCTTCCATCAGGCCATGGAACTTACTAATGTTTTTCTTTTTTACAATTTAGGACTCTATAAAGTATAAAAGGAATTTGTTTGTGTTATTCATTCCTTACATTGCAGATCATTCTTAAATAAGGTTGCCAAATTTTAAATACAGTAAATTAATTTACTAAACATTTAAGAGGTTCATATTTTTACCCTTATCTTATTACAGTAACAGCATGACCTTGTCCTAAATAGGATGAGTTGGAATTTTGACCCAAACCTAGATTTCGGTCAGAACTCCTGGAAACTACTGACGGAATTTCATTGTAGAACTGCCTTCATTTTACCATCGTGTTTTAATCTTATTTTAATTATTTTCCCTCACATTTGTGTGTTTCATCCAAATATACTCAATGTTGCATTGCCATTAAGACCAATTTTTCATTAAATGGGTAGTTTTACCAGCTCTCCAACTTGGACATATAGACTGTGACATTAGAAATAATGTACGGTAAGCATTTCATTATGTCCTGTGTCCATATCGGGAACATTTAAAAAGATCATCAAGTAAAAAATAGTAAACAGGCCTGTGAAGGCAACAACAGAAGTGTCAATTTAAGTGTAAATTAGTGGAGACACTGGTGTGGAATTTTTGAATTTTTGGAATTTTATGAAATGAAACATTTATAAAGTGGGCAAAGCACTTATAACAGAGATATTCAATTAGTTCTTATTGTTAAAATGGTGCTAATTGTGCCCCAACCAATCAGATTTTTTGTAACATTTGAAAGCTAACCTCTGATTGTTGGGGCAAAATTAGCACCATTTTTAACGATACGAATTTTTATTGAATATTCCGGTAAAATGTTAAACATGCAGAGATGTTAATACAAATTCATTTATTCATCTAAACATAATCTGAAAACATGGCACAGACTTCATCTGGGATGTGAAACCTCTGGCCCTCCAGATGTACACTACAACTCCCAGCATGCTTATACTTATTACTAAATGTACTACTAAAATTATTTTATGAATCAGCACCTACTACCCAAATGTATTTATAACATTTAAAAATCTACTCCATACACACTTATATGGTATTGGTAACTTGTGGTAGTTATTTCAGGATGTATTGTTTTTTAATTTGACAGAACATCAATGGCATAATGGCATATTGAACTTGTGATTGGGAAGGTTACTAAACATCGAATGTATGCCTTGCTGTGCAACAACTGTACCTTGCAAAGATCATGATAACTTGCAATATGTATGACATGTTTTGACAACAAATGATGCACAGTCTCTTGTTTCAAAGCATTATAAAATTCCTGGTCAAGGCAAGAAATAAAAATTCTTAAAAAAATAAAATTCTGTTTAATTGAATGTAATATGTTAAAGAACAATAACCTGTTTTGTATTCGCTAAAATTATTGTTTAACAGTGGGTGCCATTTTCATTTTTCTTTTTAAAGCTGTAGAAAAATCTAAAAACAGACTGTAAGTGATTTTCCTGCAGAACATAAGAAATATAGGTAGTTCCATTCTTTCAAAGTGGCTTCTTAAAGGATAGATTCAATGCTAAAAATATGTAAGAAAAAACCCAAAAGGTTTATGTTGCCATTATTTATTTATAAGACGGGCGTTTGTGCTAAGGGCATAAACGGACAATTGTACTGTATTAATCGTACTGTATTGATCTAGTCATATGCTGTATGAACAATTCACTTGTATAAAATTGTGACCATGTACGGTCATTTTAGGACACATTGTTATTATTCCTATAATATAAGGTCATTTTTGAGCCGTTATTCCTATTAATAGGGGTCGTTACTCCTGTTAAAAACAAAAGTCTCCTGTATTAAAAAGACATAAAACCTTACATTTATTACAAAAATACCAATACATATATATAAAAATCAAATAGCATATATATAAATATATATATATAATATATATATTATATTAATTAGCTGGCCAGCTCAAATATAACCTTAGGAACCTTGACAAACCTGAATATAACCGTTAATCAGTTTGGGGATAACAGAAACGTTTGGCTACACAAGATATTCTTGAACATTGGTGATTGTATACCAACATATTGCTGTTTTTAACACTCTGACTTATAACTGTGTGCATCATTTATGTGAAGTAAGTTGGAGAACTATTTGGTACACTTGGACTAATGTATTATTACTAGATCTATATCACTATATTATATCCATGAAGCCTTTGAGTATCTTATAGTGATTTTCACTATTTATTGATATTTACAGTATATCATTTTTTTGGAGGGTTCCTAAGGTATATATTTTAGCTGGCCAGCTATATATATATATATTGAGCCATTATTCCTATTAATATAGGGTTGTTATTGAGCCGTTATTCCTATAATATAGGGTCGTTATTGAGCCCATATTCCTATTAATATAGGGTTGTTATTGAGCCCATTCCTATTAATACAGGGTCATTATAAGCCCTTATCCCTATAATAGGGCCATTATGGAGCCGCTATTCCTATTAATATGGGTTGTTATTGAGCTGTTATTCCTATTAATATAGGGTCGTAATTGAGCTGTTATTCCTTTAATATAGTGTCGTTATTGAGCCCTTATTCCTATTAATATAGTTTCGTTATTGAGCCGTTATTCCTAATAATATAGGGTCGTTATCAAACCGTTACTCCTATTAATATAGGGTCGTTATTGAGCCGTTATTCCTATTCATATAGGGTCGTTATCGACCCGTTATTCCTATTAATATAGGGTCATTATCGAGCCGTTATTCCTATTAATATAGGGTCGTTATGGAGCCGTTATTCCTATTAATATAGGGTCCTTATTGAGCCGTTATTCCTATTAATACAGGGTCGTTATTGAGCCGTTATTCCTATTAATATAGGGTCGTTATTGAGCCGTTATTCCTAATAATATAGGGTCGTTATCGAGCTGTTATTCCTATTAATATAGGATCATTATTGAGCCGTTTCTCCTATTAATATAGGGTCGTTATGGAGCCGTTATTCCTATTAATATAGGCTCCTTATTGAGCCGTTATTCCTATTAATACAGGGTCGTTATTGAGCCGTTATTCCTATTAATATAGGGTCGTTATTGAGCCGTTATTCCTATAATATAGGGTCGTTATTGAGACGTTATTCCTACTAATATAGGGTCGTTATGGACGTTATTCCTATTAATATAGGGTCATTATTGAGCATTATTCCTATTAATATAGGTCATTATTGAGCCCTTATTCCTATTAATATAGGGCCATTATTGAGCCGTTATTCCTATTATTATAGGGTTCTTATTGAGCCCTTATTCCTATTATACAGGGTCGTTATTGAGCCCTTATTCCTATTAATATAGAGTCATTATTGAGCCCTTTTCCTATTAATATAGGGTTGTTATTGAGCCCATATTCCTATTAATATAGGGTCGTTATTGAGCCCTTATTCCTATTAATATAGGGTCATTATTAAGCCCTTACCCTATTCATATAGGGTCGTTATTGACTGTTATTCCTAATAATATAGGGTCGTAATTGAGCTGTTATTCCTATTATATAGGTCGTTATTGAGCCCTTATTCCTATTAATATAGTTTTGTTATTGAGCCGTTATTCCTAATAATATGGGTCGTTATTGAGCCGTTATTCCTATTAATATAGGGCCATTATCGAGCCGTTATTCCTATTAATATAGGGTCATTATTGAGCCGTTACTCCTATTAATTAGGGTCATTATTGAGCCGTTACTCCCTATTAAAGATAGCTCAATAATGACCCTATATTAATAGGAATAACGGCTCAATAACGACCTTATAATAATAGGAATAACGGCTCGATAACGACCCTATATTAATAGGAATAACGGCTCAATAACGACCCTAT
>JAACNH010003903.1:0-26588 GCA_019447015.1 Hymenochirus boettgeri
TTAGCACCAGTGCCATTTCCTAGTTATCCACCAGTGCCATTTTCTAGTTAGCCACCAGGGCCATTTCCTAGTTATACACCAGTGTCCTTTCCCAGTCATCCACCAGTGTCCTTTCCCAGTTATCCACCAGTGGCATTTCCTCTAGTTATCCACCAGTGTCATTTCCTAGTTATCCACCAGTGTCATTTCCCAGTTACCACCAGTGTCCATTTCCAGCTATCCACCAGTGTCATTTTCCAGTTTTCCACCAGTGTTATTTCCCAGTTATTCCCCAGTTTATCCCAGTGCCATTTCCTAGTTAGCCACCAGTGCCATTTTCTAGTAGCCACCAGGGCCATTTCCTAGTTAGCCACCAGTGTCCTTTCCCAGTTATCCACCAGTTTCCTTTCCCAGTTATCCATCAGTACCATTGCCTAGTTATCACCACCTGTCATTTCCCAGTTTATCCACCAGTGTCATTACCCAGTTATCCACAAGCGTACATTCCCAGTTATCCACCAGTGTCATCCCCAATTATCCCCCGGCACTTCCCCAGTTATCCACCAGTGTCATTCCCTAGTTATCACCACCAATGTCATCCCCACTTATCCACCAGCGTCATTTTCCAGTTACCACCAGTGTCCATTCCCCAGTTAGCCACCAGTGCCATTTCCTAGTTATCCACCAGTGCCATTTTCTAGTTAGCCACCAGGGCCATTTCCTAGTTATACACCAGTGTCCTTTCCAGTCATCCACCAGTGTCCTTTCCAGTTATCCACAGTGCCATTCCTATTATCCACCAGTGTAATTTCCTAGTTATCCACCAGTGTCATTTCCCAGTTATCCACCAGTGTCCATTTCCCAGCTATCCACCAGTGTCATTTACCAGTATCCACCAGTGTATTTCCCAGTTATTCCCGTTATCCCCAGTGCCATTTCCTAGTTAGCCACCAGTGCCATTTTCTAGTTAGCCACCAGGGCCATTTCCTAGTTAGCCACCAGTGTCCTTTCCCAGTTATCCACCAGTGTCCTTCCCATTTATCCACAGTGTCCTTTCCCAGTTATCCATCAGTACCATTGCCTAGTTATCCACCGTGTCATTCCCAGTTATCCACCAGTGTCATTACCCAGTTTATCCACAAAGCGTCATTCCCCAGTTATCCACCAGTGTCATTCCCTCAGTTATCCACCACGTCATTCCCCATTATCCACCGTGTCATTCCCCAGTTACCACCAATGTCCTTCCCCAGTTATCCACCAATGTCATTCCCCATGTTATCCACCAATGTCATTCCCCAGTTATCCACCACCGTCATTTCCAAATTATCCACCAGTGTCCATTCCTCCCAGTTTTTCACCAGTGTCCATTTCCCAGTTATCCACCAGTGTCATTTCCCAGTTTATTCCCCAGTGTCATTCCCCAGTTAGTCACCAGTGCCATTCCTATTTACCCAGTGCCATTTCCTAGTTAGCCACCAGTGCCATTTTCCAGTTAGCCACCAGTGCCATTTCCTAGTTAGCCACCACAGTTCCTTTCCAGTTATCCACCAGTGTCCTTTCCCAGTTATCCACCAGTGTCCTATCCCAGTTATCCACCAGTGTCCTTTCCCAGTTATCCACCCTCTGCCATTTCCTAGTTAACCACCAGTGTCATTTCCCAGTTATCACCACTGCCATTTCCTAGTTAGCCACCATGGTCATTCCCCAGTTAGTCCCAGTGCCATTTTCCTAGTTACCACCAGTGCCATTTCCTAGTTAGCCACAGTGCCATTTTCCAGTTAGCCACCAGTGCCATTTCCTAGTTAGCCACCAGAGTCCTTTCCCAGTTACCCACCAGTGTCCTTTCCCAGTTAGCCCACCAGTGTCCTATCCCAGTTATCCACAGTGTCCTTCCCAGTTATCCACCACTCATGCCATTCCTAGTTAGCCACCAGTGTCATTTCCCAGTTATCCACCAGTGTCCTTTCCCAGTTAGCTACCAGTGCCATGAGCCTGTGGAGGAAAGCCCATGGTGTGTTTGGGGCAAAACGCGTCCAGCTGAGCCTAATGTAAACCATCCGGAGACATTACGGTACAACCAGACCCCCTAAGTTTAGTTTCTCTTTATGTTTCCCTATGTGTGCACTTGCTCTATATGTTTAGATACTTTATTTGAACATGGGATTTCCTTATCTCCCCGGTACACTTTAGGGGGTTCTATTCCATGGGCTGATATATATTTATCTATCACATGTTGCCTATAGGGACAGTGGATATTATCCATATCAACATACTGATCTTATATTGACTATAGGATGGGGTTTTCCTAGGCATTGTATGCTTTTAATGTACACTTTTCACTTTTTTGTCTGCACTTGATCACTTTTTGGATTTTGCACTGAGACACTTTATATTGGGCCAGATTCTATATATAAAGCCATTTTTACTTCTAATATATGAGAGAGCCATGAAGTCTTTTTCTTTGTTCTATTTTGATTTCCTAATTAGCCACCAGTGTCATTTCCCAGTTATCCACCAGTGCTGTTTCCCAGTTAATCACCAGTGTCAACTCCTAGCTATCTATCTACCTTGTGTACCCAGCTTTAACATGGCTAGGAGCAGGGACGTAATTGCAGGAATTTCAGGACTTGAGAAAAAACACGTAGCGTAGAAACATGTTGTGTGTTCTGCTGTGAAGTAAAATTGTTTGCAAGCTTAAGTCCTGCTATAGGGTTCTATGACTAAGGGGTGGACCCCGAAACGCTTCAGATGAGCATGACAGTGTTTGGAGTTTTTATGTTGTATCACATAAATGCAACATACGCACATTCAGCTGTTTAAAAGACCAGACCGGTTTGGTATGTTTCATACATAGGCACGATCACTGTTTAGAAACACTGATCTCAGAGGTTATGGGCTTGTGGGGGTCCTTCGGCTGTCAGAGTCCCTCATTTAACCACGGGCTATGTGACATATAGGGAGGATTTTTTTCATTGAGGGGTCAATGACTGTCTGCTATAAAGGTGGGCAGTAATTGCTGTATTAAGAGGAAAGTTAAGCTTAGACCACTGTACAATGGAGTAGCATTGGCATGCATTTCACGTTTGTCACTACCCATTTGCTCTGCGATCTGCACAATTTTGCGTAATCAGAGAGCAGGTGATTTTTTAAAAATGCTGATTGCAGCACAGAAATATAGCCACCCACATTGACATGCACCTCTGTGAGGAATCGCATTGGTGAGGCTAATGTACCAGACGGTAACTTGCATGAAAAGCTTGATCGCATTGGCAAATGTTTAACTTAAAATACATTAAAATATTGAAGAAAAAGAAAAAAAGCTGCAAAAGCACAAACTGTCACAAGAAGAAAAACATAGAAGGGATAAGGTTAAGAACTGTAATTACCCTCAAACTGTCTACTGTGAATGACCGGGATGCAAGCAGTTAAAATAACATTTCAATGCACGGAGAAATTGCCCTCAATAGAAAACTGCGTACAAAGTGTCATTTAGAATTGTGTGGCGAAGTAGCTATATTATGGATCTCTCCCAGAATGAGGAAGACTCCCGCGTGAGATGCGGGAGGGGGTGGGATAACAGCTTCTATGTTTCTCTTCTTGTGCAGTTAGTGGTATTGCAGTTTTATATGTTTTTTCTCAATTTTTAATGTATATAAATTAAATGTTAAGTTTTACATGGTACCCCAGCAGCTTAAGGGAACTGGGTGTCCAAAATTGATAGGAATTGCTCTCCTGAGAATTTTTTGCAGTTTATTTTCATTATTTATTTTGCATCGTTTTGAAGATATTTACATTTTTGTGTGTGATATGGCAGCATCATCACCAGGTCCCCTGCTCTGAAACCATGTCAGTGGATGTCAATCTGCCCTGTGTCTCCTCCTCCTCCCCTTGCAGCCCCCCTCCTCCTCTTGCAAGCCCTCTGCCCCTCCCACTCATGGACCCTCATTTGCAGCCCCCCTTGGCCCCTTCCCTTACAGACCCATGTAGCCCCACCCACTCACGGGTGATTTAGCCCCGCCCACTCATGGGTGTCTAAGCTCCCCCCACTCACGGGTGTCTTAGCTCCTGTCCACTCGTGGGTGTCTTGGCCCCCCACCCACTTGCGGGTGCCGTGGCCCTGCCCACTCGCAGGTGCTTGTGGGCCACTCAGAACCCACCCACCCCTCTACAGAAAACTGTGAAACAGCCTTTTCAGCAGAGTGAAAAGGCTGTTTTCACATAGTGGGAGAGAAGGCTGTAGATTCCCTTACCTTCTCTGCAGCTGCAGGTCCTTCACCCACGGGAGGGGGAGGGACTTCATGTCTCCCTCACACACTGAGGGAGTCTGAGGCTGTGCCTCGCGGCGGTGAGGTGACTGAGCAGGAGGTGGAATGTCACATGTCAGCCTCCCCACCATTAACTTTCTGGTCAGTAATTTCTTTATATCTTAGGCTGTGGAGCAGGTAGAGAGGTGGTTGATGGCTCGTTTTAAAACTGGCCTTTCATGTAAACTCAACTTGTTGGAGACCACAGTTCCCCTTTAACCAGCGGTATAATACTAGTTGGTCATTGCATTTGATAGGGGAATAATTTATTTTTTTGTATATATGTACTTTGTATCTCTGCATTACAATATTTTCTGTTACAATATTTTCTCTAATGTTTGATTTTAGGTATGTGGCAGGATAATTTTTGAAAATGTGAATATTTATATGATTCCGATTTTTAATTCTGTGTTCTGTGAGATCTGAGAGTTCCAATTCAGAACTGGGTTCGATACGGACCCAAACTTCATTTATTCCTAAAATATCTTAGATTTCCAGAGTTCTGAACCATTCTAATAACCAATCCCACCACACTTACAGGGTTTTTCAATAAAAATTATATCATTAAAAATGGTGCTAATTTTGCCCCAACCAATCAGATCTTATTAACATTTGAAAGCTAACATCTGATTGGTTGGGTAAAATTAGCACCATTTTATCGAAAAGAACTTTTATTGAAACCCTCTTTGCTTGTGAAGGTTCTCATTCATCCAGTTCATATCGTTTGTATTCAATTAGATCAACTGGGCTTGAAGTTTAGTTCTTGAAGACGTTTCCGACTGGCTTTCTCAATTCAGAATGACTTTTACAAGATCGGTGGCAATTATGTACCCTGGAAATCCCAATTAGCATATCACGGCCAGGTGTTAAGGCATGATTGCATAGTGGCTAAGAGGTGTTATAGGAACGCCCAGGGTAAGGTGTTAAAACAGCATTGTACATGGCAGACAGTTGTTGTCGACCCCCCCACCTCTATTTAGGCTTGGTTTCTTTATTTTCACATAAATGGCCTCCTTGACACCTCTCTTAAACCAGTCACGTTCCTTTGCCAATATGTTAACATTACAATCTTCAAAGGTATGTCCTTTATCCTTAAAGGGTATCTCCACCGTTTTTATAATTTTTGGAATCCAGTTCTATTGAGAACGGGAGTAAAGGAGCTGTGCCTTACCTTCCGTTCTTCAATAGAACACACAAGGACCAGGAGAGAAGGTAGAAACTTACCCGCTCGCTTCGCTCCCGGCGCTTGGTCTGACAGGTCCCGACGGACTTTGTCTTCTATGCGCATAGATCGCGCACGCGCATAGAAGACCAGTCTGTCGGGACCTGTCAGACTACGCGCCGGGGAGCGAGCGAGCGGGTAAGTTTCTTACCTTCTCTCCTGGCTCCTGTGTGTTCTATTGAAACTGAAGGTAAGGCACAGCTCCTTTACCTCCCGTTCTTCAATAGAACTGGATTCCAAAAAATTATAAAAACGGTGGAGATACCCTTTAAGATGCAGGTACACAGCTGTTTCTGACCCGAGGAATGGCTCTCTTCTGTGCTGGGCCATACGTTGATGCAGTTTGCTGCTTGGTCCTCCCCCACATACAATCAAGAGCACTCTTCACTGCACGGCACTGCGTATATGATGTCGCTTTTCTTGTGTTTCGGTATTGGGTTCTTTTGGATGTACCAATTGTGCCTCAGTGTGTTGTTCAGTTTAAAGCAGACAGGGATACGGTGTTTTTGGAAATTTCTTCTTCATTTCTCGGAGACCCCTGCTACATATGGGATGACCATGTCCTTTCTCCTGTCTTGCTTTTCCCCTTCACTGTTGGTATACCTGTTCTTTTCTTTCCTTCTACTTCTTTTGACAAAGGCCCATCTGGATATCCACAAGTTTTAAGGGCTCCTCTGAGATTTTTTCATTTCTTTACCTTCGCCTCTGTGCTAGTGGGGATGTTCTCAGCTCTGTGTTGCAGGGTTCTGATGACATCCAGCTTGTGAACTAAAGGGTGGGGGGAGTCAAACATCAAATACTGATCTGTGTGGGTTGGTTTTCTGTGTAAACCTCTACTTCCAGTTTACCATTTTTTTAACTTCTACCAAGCAGTCCAAGAAAGCCAGTGGTTTTGTTTTGTACCTCTTCCCCTGTAAATTTGATGTTTTGGTCTACTGCATTAAATGTGTTCTGTGAAACTTGTACTTCCTTCTGGTGGATTTTAACCCAGTGTCATCCACATATCTGAACCAGTGGCTGGGTGCTATGCCCTTAAAGGTATTAAGAGCCTGTTTTTTCTACCTCCTCCATGTAAAGTTTGGCCACAATGTGTGTGAAACTGGAGATCCCATAGCACATCCATGTTTTTCCTTATAGAACTTGAAATAGGTGGTATTCAGGCACAAGTCCAGTAAGGAACACACCTGTTCTGGGTTGAATCAATTCTGCTGGTAAGAGTGCTGTCTTGGCCTAGCTGTTTTCTCACCATGTTACAGCCTCCTTGGTGGGTATACAGGTGAAGAGAGATGTCACATCATAGGACACCATAGTTTTTTCTGCACCGAGTACTATATCTTCAATCTTGTAGTGAATTCGAGAGTTCTGGATGTGATGCTTAGAACTTCCCACCAATGGTCCTAAGATGTTGGATAGGTAATTTGCCACCTGTTGTTACAGAGTTGACCCAATACCGAAACGTAAGAAAAGCGACATTATATACGCTGTGCAGTGCAGTGAAGAGTGCTCTGATTTGTATGTGGGTGAGACCAAACACAACTGCATTAACGTATGGCCCAGCACAGAAGAGCCAATTTCTCGGGTCAGGACTCACCGTGTGCCTCATCTTAAGATTGTAATGAAGGGAAATTGTAATTTTTTACATATTGGCAAAGGAGAGGTGTCAAGGAGGCCATTTATGTAAAAATAAAGAAACCCCACCTAAATAGAGGTGGGGGGGTTCGCACCAACTGTCTGCCATGTACAATGCTGTTTTGACACCTTACCCTGGGCATTCCTATAACACCTCTTAGCCACTATGCAATCACGCCTTAACACCTGGCTGTGATGTGCTAATTGGGATTTTCCAGGGTACATAATTGCCACAGATTCTTCTACAAGTCATCTGAATTGAGAAGCCAGTCGGATGACTAGCGAAATGTCTTCAAGAACTAAACTTCAAGTCCAGTTGATCTAATTGAATACAACAGAAATAACCCCCTATTTTGAACTATAATATTAAGGGTGGACATGCCCTTTAGGTTCTTTTGCTTCATATTGCCAATTTTTCTGTGCTTTATGAAAATATGCTTTATGAAAATACCGGTCAACTAAAAACAGTTTGAATGACTTCAATTGCATCCTTTATACAATTATTGTTTGACAGGCCGCATCCCATAAGGCAGGGTGAGCCTTTTGGCTCAGACAGCACTCCTGCAACTCAAAGGAGAGAAGTAGGGACTGGGAAACTTCCTGCTTCTGGCTCCGGACTGTGCCTCTCCTGTCTCCACCTGTATGCCTCCCTCTCTCTACCGCATCTTGCCTCTGCTTTCCTTCTACCACAGAAGTGGGCAAACTTGTATGCACTTGTCACAGTGGGCAAACATGTAAGTGCCAGTCACAATGGGCAAACTTGCATGTGCCAGTCACAGTGGGCAAACTTGTATGTGCCAATCACAGTGGTAAAACTTGTATGTGCCATTCACAGTGGGAAAACTTGTATGTGCCAGTCACAGTATGTCACTTGTATTTGCCAGTCACAGAGGGAAAACCTGTATGTACCAGTTACGTATGTCACTTGTATGTGCCAGTCAGTGGGAAACTTGTATGTGCCATGACAGTAGGCACATTTGTATGTGCAGAGTCACAGTAAGTCCCTTGTATATGCCAGTCACAGTGGGCAAACTCAATGTGCCGTCCGAGTAGGAAAACTTGTATGTGCCAGTCACAGTGGGCAAACTTGTATGTGCCAGTCCCAGTGGACACACTTATATGTGCCAGTCCCAGTGGGCATATTTGTATGTGCCATCACAGTGGGAAACTTGTATGTGCCAGTCACAGTAAAAACTTGTATGTACCAGTCACAGTATGTCACACAGTCTCTCACTTGTAGCGACATGGGAAAACTTGTATGTGATAGTGGGCAAACTTGTATGTGCCAGTCATGGTGGGCAAATTTGTGTGTGCCAGTCACGATGGACCAATTGTATGTGCCAATCACGATGTGCCAACCTGTATGTGCCAATCATGGTGGACAAACTTGTATGTGCCAGTCACATGTGTCTGACTTGTATGTGCCAGTCACAGTGTGCTGACTTGTATGTGCCAGTCACAGTGGGCTGACTTGTATGTGCCAGTCACAGTTGGCCAACTTGTATGTACCAGTCACAGTGGAAAGACTTGTATGTGCCAGTCACAAGTATTCACTTGTATGTGCCAGTCACAAAGGGAAAACTTGTTTGTACCAGTTACAGTATGTCACTTGTATGTGCCAGTCACAGTGGGCAAACTTGTACTTGCCAGTCACAGTGGAAACCTTTATGTATCCAGTCAGTGGGCAAACTTGCATGTACCAGTCACATTGGCAAACTTAATGTGCCATTTACAGTGGGCAATCTTGTATGTAGCACAAGAAGATATAGGGGAGCACACTACATGGTGAATCCAAATTTATAACAACGGATACAATCGTTTCGGACACCCTGTCCGTTCCTCGGGTATGTACCTTCACAAGTGGAAAATTTGCATGTACCATTCACACGATGGGCAGACTTGCATGGAGGGCTGACCTACCAGTGTCTTCGGAACTAGAGGGCTGACATACCAGTGTCTGCTGAACTGGAGGGCTGACCTACCAGTGTCTGCTAAACTAGAGGGCTGACCTACCAGTGTCTGTCTGTTCTTTTCTTAAGGGTAAAAATGATTTAATCCCCTTTTAAAACAGTCAACTTCAGTATAGTTACCTGAGAATATTTCACCCCAGTTGGTATGGTGAAGAGCTATTTGTATCCTGTGGAATTTTACTTTCCTGAAATTAAAAGTCTTTTTAAACCAGTGCAGCTTTCCTTTGATAACATACATTAAATGACAAATTTTCATGGTCACTATGGTCACTATTCCAAAGCTTCCAGTTACATTCATATCTATAAATGCGTCTGTCGTAAGATATTGCCAGATCCAACAGAGCTTTTCTAGTAGGAACTTCCATACCAGTTAGAGAAAATGTTTATATAGCAAATTTAGAGAACCCATTACCCATAACCGTGTTGGCATTTCCACTACTCCAATCAATGTCAGGGTAATTAAATTAAATAAGCAGAACGTGCCATAAATTTGCAGTCCTTTCCATCTGCATATGAAGCTGACTCATTACCATCCTATTGCTAGCATTTGTGGCTTGTATCAGACACCATCAATAATTTAACCTCCTTCCTGTTGACCAATTCCCCCATATTGCCTCCGTTTTAACATCAACAGAGATGTTTTTCTCTATTGGCTTTAACACTTGTTTAACATAAACAGGACTGTCTTTTTAAATTTACAACCCATCATGAGACTTTGTTAACCATGTTTCTGCTATACCAAAACATCATACTTTCAGTCAAAGCCATTACCTCCAATCTCCCATTTTTGCAATATGGTATGACCGAACACATTCACTGGAAAACAACTTATCATCCATCTCCTGGCAAGGAAAATCCAGTCTTAGATTCCAAACATCCGGGTTGGATCTAATGAGTATCAAACATCCGGGTTGGATCTAAATGAGTATCAAGAGTAGTACACATCTTCTCGATAATACACTGGTCTTTACCCATTTATCATATTCTGGTTTCATTAACACAATATTTATCTTTGCCTGCTGTTATTACATCAGCTAGCTCCGATTATTTATGGGGTGCTTCCCCTACATACATTTGCTCTACCTTGAACCCTATTAAGCCTCATACCCTCCTCTTGTCAATTATATGTATTATCTAAATTTTTTTGCCATATAGGATTTCAAGCCATTAACCTATTTACTATTCACCGATTGTGGAGTCAATTAACAAAAATACTTTTCTTGTTTTAATACTTGAAATAAAACACAGAATTCAGCATACTGATTACTTTTTCCTGTTCATACCATAGTAATGTATTTCTCTATACAAGAACTGTATGGCATTGTTTCCAAACTAGCAGTAATCAAACTAAATACAGAGCGTGCACACCGATGTCCAAGAACCATTACTCCAATGGTTTAATGGTTCTCTTCCTCCCAATGTCTCATAACAAGGATCAGGAATCACCTGATGCGTTTCGTATGGTACTTAGCCAAAGCTTATTGTTTTCTAAACTCTTATATTTCCTATAAATTTTGCTGAACCACTAGTAAACCATGTTTTTTTTAGTCTGTTAATTAATCCAACGGGTCTTCCCACCCCACTGGGACCCATTGTTGGACATTTTTCCACATAAGACAGCCACACTTGGCTGACTAGATTAATACTCCTACTAACCTACCAATTCCATGAATTGTTATACTCCATGAATACACTAATGAAATGTAAGATGTTTCAACAGAATATCTAAAGAAATAGGGGACAGATCAACAAAAAAATGGTACAGTGGTGGTTGGGAAAAGATTATAGTTTGCAATAATGGACAGTTTAAAAAAAACATATGTTCATGCTTTACCGGCATGTCAATTGTCTGATCTAGGCAATGGGTGATGACAATGGTCATTGTTGGTCACTGCTGACCCTCTAATTCAAGGAAATATTGATCAGTTGCCTAAAAAATTGCATAGTGTTTACCCAACCTTAGTTAATGTTTAATCAAACTTACTGTATTTACATTCCCTTACAAGTAAACACACTTAGTCACAAACAATCGTATTACATGACAACAATGCAGGAAACATGTTTTTTTCTTTTCTTTCAAAAAAAATGAAATTAAGCAATTCCTACACATGGATTCACATGGAAAAAAAAAAATCTCACAAAATCACGATTCTTGGCTTTCTTCAAGGATGGGATCTGCTTTTTTCTAAATAAATACAAAAATGTTAGAATCCCACACAACACAATATCAGCGATATAATAATCAATATACTCTACCAAGGAGTTCCATGACCATATAACCACAAGGCTGCATACCTCGTGCTTTTATATTAGGGTAAGTAACGCTGAATAACATAAAAGAGGGATTTTTTTTTAAAGAATATAAATGGCTTATCTCTGTTTCCCAATGTCCCTAACCCTCTATGAGAACTGAGTCATTTCAAAATGCATCAGGAAGATAAACCAACAGGTGAGAGAACAGGTTTTTATTTTACGTGTGCAGGAACGTAGGTGGTTATCTAGCTGCGTTCATTTAAAGGATTTAGGTAAGAACAGAGGGCTTCTGAGCTAACAGTGTCTGCTGAATTAAAGGGCTGAACTAAACGGTCTGCAGAACTGGAGGCGCCACTGTTAGGTCAGTCCCCCAGTTCACCAGCCAGTGCAATTCAGCCCTTTCATTTGGCTTCCACACATTGCGAAGCTATAGGGGCAGCTGTAAAAATTTGGCTCATGTGCCAAAAAGTCTAACAAAAATTTATGTAGCCACCATCTAGTTAGCTGTTGTTGGAGCCTCCTCTGGCTTCCAGAAATAAAAATGTTGCCTCATTTCCTGTGGAGTATTTGATTCTCATTGGACCTCTTTGAAATGGCCACTGTAAATTCTAAAAAATGGCAAGGTACAAAGGTTAAGCGAATGCTACTTTACTGCTCACAGTTTAATGCACCGCCTCTTAATTCAGCCATATTTTTTTATCTGTAGCACATTTTGGTCGCTGAAGCACCACAGCAAAGAAATTTTTATATTTTGTCAAATACTGCAGTGTATTTTTGCACATTGTAATCAGAGTTATAACTGTTTAAAAGAACAACACTGTTTACCAGTGTCATTTCTGTATATTCCTCTTTGAATCTCGGAGTCCCTACAAGTTTTAAACGTGCATCAGAAAGTCAGTCAACCTGATCTTATGCAAAATTCTTTTCTGAGAGAAAATGCATATGCAGTGAAAACTAGGAGTACTCGAAGACACTTTAAAGTATCTGGAATATGTATGACTGTTATGATAAATAAATAATGTGAATGTATTAGCACTTTGAAATAGAATAGCAGGGTTTTCATCAAGCATCCTTTAAATACGCCCAATAAATCAGCATAGAGCTGTAGTGTTATCTCCGTACGTAAATAATGCAGTTTGCTGAATAAATGCTGAGTCGCATTCTTCTGCAATTGTCTTTATGTTTGCCTTTGAGCTGATGAGTTTCTTCATTGTCATTCAGAGACATTTATTTATCTGACAAGTGAGAGATATTCCCCCGCCCAGAAAACTACTGACACGCTTGAAATGCTTTGACTCCTGTATTACTGGTGGGAATGCTGGACAAGGACATATCTGATGGTCATTTCCTCTAACATTGCAGTATTAAGCTTGGAAAGCTTGGAAAAGCCACTTATGGTAGAATGACAAGACCGTGTAATTTCCAATGTTCTCTCTAAGCTTATTTGCTGGTGTACATGCACAAAACTTGTCACGCCAACACACTCAGTTAAAGTGTCACGCATGCAAAATCTCCTGGAAGCACTGCAATGTGTAGTACACAGATTTGCAACATTTTTTAAAACCATTTTTTAAAACAAAAAAACAATCGATACCTACTATTATTTTCCGAAAAAACCCTTGTAGTTTACCGGCATATCATTATATGGCAATGAATAATGATTGTTATTTTCAATAACACACCCGCATACTGCAGTTTAAACTACCTAATATTCAAGTGTCAATGAAAACAACCCCAATCACATGGTTGTACCATTGAAACCGGAACTAGTGCCTGGCTCCACTGACCAAATCTCTGACCTGTGACCTGCTACCGAGGTTTAAGGAGCTATGTCTTACTTAACATTCTCAATCAATGCCTGTGGAGCCAGGAACCAAGATAGAAGAAACGACCTTTCACACGATCCTCCGCGCAGCACTGACATTCCCGACTGCTCCTGGCTCTAATTAACTATAGTCCGTGTTATCACACAGTGCTGCTATAGTTAATCAGAACCAGTAAGCAGTCAGGACCTGTCAGTGTGACAGCGGAGGATCGCGTGAAAGGTAGTTTGTTCTATCTTCATATCTGGCTCCACAGCATGATTGGAGAACAAAGGTAAGGAATACCTCCATAACCTCCTATTCTTAAATCAATGCATTAAAGGAATAGTTTACTTTTGCAGTGAACTATTCCTTTAAGGGCCACAGAATGGATGCTCTTAAAATGCAGTGGTGTGGTATCGCCTAACTTCTTTTGCAATTTGCGATAATCTGATATTGCTGTGGACCACCACTCTCAATCAAAAAAACAGCTTGGGACAGTGGCGTAACTAGGAATCACTGGGGCCCCAAGAGTTGGGGCCCTTATCGGTGCTTTATCTACTGTTGGTTTATGGAAGAGATTATTATTATTATTATCTAGTATATTCTGCCCGCTTGACTACTTTCTAATCACAGACACTACACCTAAAAAAACCTGTATCTGCTAACATCAATCAATATTATGGTCGGCCATTCCCCTATAGAATTACAGATAACCTGTCCGCACCAGAAAGCGCAGTCCCCTCCAGTTTCATTACCTCCAGTTCAGCTCTCTTGTTCAGCAGCCACTGTTAGATCAGCCCTCCAGTTCAGCACCCACTGTTAGGTCAACCCTCCAGTTCACTAGACACTGTTATATAAGCCCTCCAGTTCACCAGAAGCTGTTAGGTCCACCCTCTATTGCACCAGACACTGTTAGGTCAGCTCTCCAGTTCAGCAGCCCATGTAAGGTCAATCCTTCCAGTTCAGCAGCCACAGTTAGTCTGCCCTCCAGTTCAGCAGCCACTGTTAGGTCAGCCCCCAGTTCACCAGCCTGTGCTTACTTACAGTGGCTGGTGAACTGGAGGGCTGACTTTACAGTGGCTGGTTGTTGACCTAACAGTGTCTGCTGAACCCCTCTGCCCTTTTAACCCACCTTTGCCCACGAGAGCGTGACTGGTATATACATGTTTTCCACAAAGTGACTGGTACATACAAATTTGCCCAGAGTGACTGGTACATTGACCATGAGTGTGACTGGTCCATACATGTTTTGCAAAAGTTAATGGCAACGATTTGTCCACAGTGTGGCAGCTACATATACGTTTGCCCACAGTGATTAGTGCATACAAATTTTGCCCACGTGTGATTGTGACTGGTACTTAAAAGTGACTGGTAAACTTGCCCACAGTGTGACTGGTACATACAAGTTTTGCACGCAGTGACTGGTACATACAAGTTTGCACCTGTGATTGGTACATATAAGTTTGCCCACAGTGTGACTGATACATACAAGTTTTGCCCACAGTGGCTGGTACATGCATGTTTGCCCACAATGTGACTGAAATACTACAAGTTTACCCAAATGTGACTGGTACATACAACGTTTGCCCAAAGTGACTGGTACATACAATTTTGTCCAGAATGTGACTGGTACATACAAGTTTGCCTACGTTGTGGTACATAACAACTGGGCAAACTGAATGGGGAACTACTGTATATACTCGAGTACTAAACCGAGATTTTCAGGCTAAAAAATAGCCTGAAAATTTAATCTCGATTTATACTCGAGTCAAACCACTCTACCTACAACGGCGGCCGCACCCTCACCGCATCCTCTTCTGGCTGAACATCAGCCACAGAGGAATGTGGAGCATGCGGCCACCGAGCAGAGAAGAGGATCCGAGCAGGGGAACCTGACGCAGTAGGAGAAGGCAACTGTTGGGGCTATCAGAAGTGGAGTGGGGGGGGGGGGAGTACAGTAATTCCTGCAGTGCAGTCCTTAAATTATTTGCTCTTCATTTGCTCTTGTTATAAAATTAATATAAATGATGCTGTTGGTGATGTGAAGTGATTTCCAGTTTAATCTAGAAACTACTGATTAAAATAATGTAATCACTTGTCCTTGTTTTACTGTAAAGCTAAAGTAACATTAACTGGACGGCATTTTGTATACATATTTTATTGATTTTCACTCCGGTATATCTTTATTCAGGGCAAACACAGACATTGTGTGGTTTCCATACATGTGCATCTATTAAAAAGCACACACTATAAAATGACTCCAGGATCTTCTTCTATGGCTTCCTATCCAGACTGAAGGTTCGTACACAGGTGCGATCGCTGTCAGTGTGCAGGCACTTTTTGGCCAAAACGATGTTCGGCTTGGGGATCGTTCCCTGACTTACCTGGCGGATCTTCAATGAACATCGTT
This sequence comes from Hymenochirus boettgeri, assembly GCA_019447015.1. Lineage (NCBI taxonomy): Eukaryota > Metazoa > Chordata > Amphibia > Anura > Pipidae > Hymenochirus > Hymenochirus boettgeri. Next base: position 15,573 of record JAACNH010003903.1, read on the forward strand.
TCGGCCTATAAAGTGCCCACACGGCCAATTATCTGCCCCCATGGCTCAGGGTTTTGAGCAATGTTATTTGTAATGTCATATGTAAATGCCCAAACTCAATAATTTTTTAAAGCTAGCCCACACGCCTTGAAATAATTCCTCTCCCGAAGGCTCATTAGGAAAGGAAACAGAGATAGCTGCCAATCTTTAAGGCTCGGTACGCTGCATTTCTATTTTGCTATTGACCATGAAAATAAGGCAACTCGCCATAGTGACGGCACAATTGCCTGTGATTTACCAACCATGTCCGGCCATCCTTTGTCCATATATGAGAGATCTTTCCAATACCTTTTGTGCCTATATGAGAGCTCTTTCCAATATATGAGAGCTCTGTCCAACTGGCTCAAGCTCGGTTTTTAGGACCATGTGGACACTGTTTTCCTGCCTAAACTATCTCTCTGGGAGAAATAATTAGTTCTATTTCGGTGATACCCTGATCCTGATGATACCACCAATTTACTTGACAACCCCCGCACTAACACCCTGAAGTTCAATCCCAAATCTCTAAATTTCGCGCTCTATCTCTTCCTGGAAGGCGCACCACCGCCTTAAACTCAATCTATACAAAATGGAATTAATCATTCCCCCCTTAACTGGACCCTAGTCCACCATTCCTTCATCTCTATTGACATATGGTCATTAACCCAGTTGAATCTGCACGCTGGCCTTGACTCCTCTCTTCCTTCCATCATCACATAACAATGTCGCTAGGACCTGTCATTTTCTCCTTCGCAATATTGCCAAGATCCACCCTTTTTCTCTCTCTCCACTACTACAATGCTCATCCATGCCTTATAAATCTCCCATCTTGACTACTGTAACATTCTACTACTTGGACTCCTGCCTCTCATCTCTCTCCTCTCCAGTCTATCTTAAACTTGACAGCTCGGATCATTTGGCTCTCCTCCAAAAGAGAACCAGATACTTCAGTCTATAGGGGCTTCCCATCAACAAAGAATCATATTCAATACCCTATTTTAGCCCTTTAAATCCCTTCGCTTACTGCACCTCCCTACTTATCTTCTCTCTGGTCCCTTTGTCCCAGAACCGTGCCCTTCGCTCCTACGCAAGGAAATCCTTCTCCCAGACCCCCCAACTACACTGCTGCCGTCCCGCCTTAAAAGATCTCTCTTGCTCTCCCTACCTTTAAACTCTCCTTACTCACTCTCCTCCCTCTCCTCGCTTCACCTGGTGACATCCATTATACTTTCAAATCTAGACTGTTATCCTACCTTTCTGAGCATGAGCAGAACAAATGATTATTAGTCCTTTTAAACACTTTTACCCCCCCATTGTACTGTAGTTGTTCCCATCTCATTTAGATTGTAAGCTCTTCGGGCGAAGATCTCTGTCCTAATGTGTCGAGGATTGTTGCACTTATATCATTATACATATTTTTATATAAAATGCTTTCTAACTGATGTAATGCATTGTTATTAATTCATTTTTATCTATCTGTATATGGCTTGACCTTATCCCCTTGGTTTGTATACTCTGTATATTTTAATGTACAGTGCAGCGTACCCAATTGGCGCTGTATAAATAAAATTATACATCCATACCTTGTTGTATCGAGGGCACTTTTTAATGGAAACCCACAGCTGCCCCTTAAAAAGCCTCCTTGATTCCTGTTACAATTTGTTTAAACATTCCTTTTATTGTTTTGTTACAAAGTATAAGCTCTGGCATACATTTAAGGATTTTAATGTGGTGTTATTAGATGGGGTTAAGTGTTTGATTTGGTTTTAAATAACGGCACAATTTCACTAACTTTAGAATCAAGACTGTATTTGTGATCAGGCATAATTTTTTTGCCCCAGCATTTCTAAACACAAAATGTTGCAGACAAAATGGTTTCCACAGTAGAATAAAGCCCTGGAGCTTTATAAAAATGTTACAATCATAACAAAGACTTATAAAATGAATGGATCTTATTTGCATACGTTTAAATAGAACTGTATAAAACTACCTCTATACTAACCTTGCAGATATAAGAGTGAGTGTGTTTTTTCTATGCCTCTATTTTAGCCCTTTTGGCATTTTACCAGAAACTTATGCTCTGCTTTGCAGAACTTAAGGTGTCTAGTCCTGCAAACCCGAAAACTGATTACAGATAGTTAATTTGCTTGAAGAGACAATTACTGTTCTTTTTATTTCTTCTTTTCTTCCATTTTCTTCTTCGCTTTTTTTGGACTGTATCTCCTCCATAGTTTTTGTGCTAGAAATATAAATTTAGCACAGACGTGCAGGCATTAATAATAATAGCAATAAGTTGCTATTACCCTAGCTAATGAATCTGTGGAAGTGTCCATAGACTATAATGGTATAATCTTCAATGTGAATATTTCAAAGCAGTTGTTTTTCATGGTCATAAATAACATGACACAAAATGCTGACACAATAATCCTCATTGTAGGCATTATTGAGTTTTAAAATCTGCCCCACAAATGGAGCACATTCCCTTCCAATATGCGGCCTTTCAAGCCCAATTCAAAGTTTTATACTTAAACTTTCCCCTTTCTAGTTTTTTTTCTTATTATTTTAGCAAGGTAACATCTGTAATTTTACACTTATTACATTATTTATGATTTTTACATACGTAAGAGCAGTTTTTGCATTTTTTAAATTTATTTTTATTTAATTTTTTTTATTTTTTTTTAAGCTTCCTTTACAACTATAAATTATAGTGCGCCTTACTAACCATGTAAACAATGTCTTTCATCTTTTTTGCAATATGAACTCACTTGTTTGCCAAAATGGCAATATTGACAACAATATACTGTATTATAAGTTGTTTATGTTATTAGGAAATTAAAGGGCATGTCCACCCTTAAAACAAAATACTGGTCACTTGCCCTCAACGCCAATTGCTATTTTTCCCAGTTTATTACGTGCATTTGTAACCAGATAAGTTGTACCGTATATACTCAAGTATAAGTCGAGGTTTTTTGGCTTTAAAAAAAAGCCCTAAAAATCAAACCTCGACTTATACTCGGGGTTACTCACCTTTAGATCCAGTAAATCTCGCTTCTGCATCTACTTGTTCTGGCAACTGCCATCACTACTACTCGGCGCTGGACTGGCTTTACGGCGCAGAGTAGTGACGTCAGCGCGCAGAAGGATTGGATGCAGTGCTGGATTGCCGAATGGTTGACAGGATAATGATTGCTGGATTCTAATTGCTGGATTTTCTCCATCACACAGGCATGTCCTCTCCACTGAAACTGGGGGGCTGAAAGCATACTGGGAGTTGTAGTTTCCAACATCTGGGTGCAAGGAATTAGGGGTAATGTTGGGATAACTCCATATAAAGGGCAACTAATGTCTAAAACACAGACAAATCATGAGGATGGTATATATTGAGAAAGTTGCCTTCTGACTATCTGTATTGTTTTGTGACTTGTTTTGTTGCCCTTTAATGGCACACAGAATTTCCATACAGTAAAGTCCCAAATAGCCAAATCCAGTATGGCTATTAATGTATGGGACTACTGTATGGGAATTGTCTGCTGTTCCTTTAAAGGTCACAAAGCCCAAACAAAACAGAATCAGAAGTTAGTAGTGGTTCATAATTTCCTTCTACCCTCAACTTATACTCATTCAATCACATTACTCCTTTTTTTTCAGGTAAAAGTGGGTACCCTCCTCGACATACTTGGAAAATTGACTTAATATTTAATATTCCAGTATATACAGTATTCCTTTTGCCAAGGTATCTGCCCAAAGAGCTTTTTTGTATACTTGATAGTCATGTGCAGAGGAGGGCAAGCGTGAAATAGCAGTCAGTCTTGGTTGTGATGTCAGCAGTCCACGCCCTTGATTGACTGCATGTAAGAGGGTGCCACCCTTTACTCTTAAATAAGAGGGCCACCTTAACTCTTAATCCTTAAATATGCTGTTGGTATCAGGAATAACAGTGCAAATATATCATTTGACCAGTTTATTTTGTTTAAAGGGTATGTCCCCCGGATTTTAACTTTTTTCCCCCAGTTTAAAAACGGACAGGAGGTAAATGCAGTTAGCAGGAGAGCCGAAGGAAACTTACCGCGTATCGCTCCACAGCCACTGCTGACAGCTCCTACACACTGACATTCCCCCTGATGGATCCACAGTCCTTGCCTTTGTTTGAGCATGCGCACACAGTGCAAAAGAGTGTGGCATCAGCGAGAACTGTCAGTTGAAGCCGGCGCTGGAGCGATACCGGAAGTTTCGCCTCAAGTTTTTTACTGAAGGACCAGCGAGGTCCTTCAGTTAAACCTGAGAAAAAAGTTAAAACACTGTGGGACATACCATTTCAAATGGTATGGTGTGTATACCCCACCTCTTCAATGATCTGCCTGCACTCTGTGATCAGCAAACCCACTGGCATCCTGGAACAAAGGCCAGCTGGGTAACCAAATGGGGCAGATAAATGACTAGTAAGCTTACTGTAGTACAAAAATCCAAGAACTCCTCTCACATACTTTCTAATATAAAGGATCAATGATGTGGACAAAACTTTTAAGCATTGTATATTTTCTGTCACGAGCTTGTTTATGTCAAGTTAGACCTAACGAAAAATGCACTTGTCTTTGTAAGCCTTTATGTCTTGTGTAAGTACTTTAGTTCCCTTAAAAAAAACAACTATCTGTAAAAATTAACCTTTTAAAAATGAAACTACCCGGGGCTCACAAATTGTTGGGTGTTTAAAAGGGCAAATGTCCACACCCCCAAAACTAAACACCCCTCCGCCCACTACTGGCCCACTCTGTAGTGTAATAAATCCTTACCCTCCATCCCAGCTCATATTTCGTCTCCCTGTAGTCCCCTCCCCAAGTCCCAAAACTGCCCACCAGGAGGATAGCAGAAGTCCATATAGGACTCTGCCCTCCTGTTCTCGCCCTCCGGGAGAATTTTGCCATGATGCCGCACTGCAGCCCTTTTCCCCCTCCAACTCCCCCTTCCCTTTTGCGATCCCTCCCCCAGCTAGAAACCCCTTGGGCCCATGTAATTAGGTGTTCCTTTCCCAGCCCCACCGCTAAAAAACCATTTTTAAGAAAGTCCCCCGAACTCTACTTACCTTCCCTCTCTCCCCCCGGCATCTGAGAAGCCGGCAGCCCCGCGTCCCCGTGAATTGGCTTTCTCTTCTCATCCCATCCACGGCGGCTGTCGGTCCCACACCCCTGCTTGCAGTGTATTGCAACAGAAGGCCGGCAGTGAAGTCCGAATTCTTAAAATTATTTTTTTACGGTTGGGGCTGGGGAAGGCAATGACTATTATATGGGGAAAATGTTGTATAAGGGTTGGACATGCCCTTTAAGTAGCTATTGCTTGTGAAGTTTCTCATTTCATTCCAGGTCATTGGTAATCTGTGGCATTAAGTACCCTGGAAAATCCCAATTACATTTACAGCCAGTTGTTAAGGGCGTGATTGATGGTGTGCATTTAAAGGTTTTATAGAGAATGTTCCCAGATAAGTGGTCAAAAACATCATTGTACATGGCAGACAGTTGTGTCGAACCCCCCCCACCTAGCAGGTGTCCGAGAAATTAGAAGACATTTTAAAAAACACTCAGGGGATTCATAAAAGTTCTTGTTGTTAAAATGGGGTGCTAACTTTCCCCCCAACCAATCAGACTTATTAAACATTTTAAAAGCTAACAATCTGCTTGGTTTGGGGCAAAATTATCACCATTTTTTAACAATGAGAATTTTATTGAATCTCCCTGACTGTATCCCTGTCTGCTTTAAACCGGACAACACAGCTGAGGCAGCAATTGGTACATCCTAAAGACCGAAATTACCGAAACACAGAAAAGCGACATCATATCGCATGTATGGCCCCACAGAAATCCCAGTCCTCGGGTCAGGATCGCCGTGTACCTGAATCTTCAGGATTCAAGGACATACCTTTTGAATTTGTAATGTTAACATTGGCAAGAAATTGTGCGTTCAAGAGAGGTTCCGAAGGCCATTTATGTAAAAATAAAGAAACCCCTGCCTAATGAGGTGGGGGGTTTCGACACCACTGTCTGCCAATGTACAATGCTGTTTTTGACACCTTTAACCCGGGGTCGTTCCATAACCCTCTAGCCACTATGAATCCCGCCTTAACACCTGGCTGTGATATGCTAATTTGGGAATTTCAGGGTACATATTGCCACAGATTTCTTGTTACAAGTCCCTATTCTGAATTGAGAAAGCCAGTCCGGATACTAGCGAAACGTCTCCATTACAGTTGATTCTAATTGAATGTCAAACAGTAGGAGCTACAACAGATACTTTTTTATTATCTGGCCACGTATTTCGGCCTGGGCCTTACGTTTATTCACGATAGTGCTGAGCACTCAAGAAGCCTGGCAGAAGCAGTTTTTTCTTTGTGCTTCCCAGTTATCATAGAAATTAACTCTGGAGGATAAGACCACACTCCACCTCCCTGTCCCCAGGAACTTTTTTTTTAACCTGTTTTTTTTAAACTTTTCCCACCCTATCGTTCTACTATAAGTGGTCATTTTAAATTACCTGAAGCACAGATTTATTGGCAACAACAACATGTTGCATTACACAGAAGAACAGTATTAGACTGTTTTGTGTATCCCACTGAATATTTTCTATACAGTAAAATGAATGGCTAGATTGCTTTCAAATCGCTCTGCAGGCAGCTTTATTTAGTCTCTGCTTTACCATCTGAGTTTTGAGGTCTCTGTTTTTTTTTTTTTTTTTTTTACTCTTTTTGCCATTTAACTTCTATATAATAGTTTTTTTAGCCTCCTATCTGGAACATTCAGCACTTGATCAGTGGCATATACATTTTCCATAACCCCTAACTTTTCATTTTAGCTTTAATTTAAAGAAATGAAGCCTTTTCACACACATTACCAGATGGATAACTCACGCCACAATTCCTAATGTGTCAGTACAAATGGTTAAGGGCAGTCCTGCAAGTGCCTTTGTCAGGTAATAAAGAAAAAAGATACCATTCCAGTACTGAAAGGACATGCAAGATATAGATGGGTAATTTATTATACCAAACACCTTAATGTAAGTGCATTTCATAAGTAAAGGTTTGACAATTTTCTCAAACATGGTTCTACAATAAACTGTAGCTATCTATATACACAAAATGGTAATGGCATTCCCAAATTCACAGTAAACCATATATCTTCAAACATCACATTAGTCCATACAATCAGACTACGGTGACTGTCAGTATGTTGTAGAGGTCTACATGTAATCAGCATTATCAAAGCATGTTTATGGTGTGGTGAACTTGGGCTGTTTTTTACTAATCAAAGAAAAATGTCCCTTTTTCCTGCCCTGCGAATGTGCCAGAGAAATGCCAAAAAAAAAAAACACCAACATCTTTTAATGGGAGTTTAGTGCAATACATATATAACTTTTAAGGGGAAAAAGCCCAATTGACCTTAACTGCCCAGTTAGGCATTTCATAAATAAAGCTCCAAAAAATACTTCCGTTTTGCAGTACTAAATAGTGTTCATTATTGTCTTGACCTTGAACCCAGCGCTTGAGTTGATTTATTTGCTCTGTGAGATCTGAGCATGTTTGACCGATCCAGTAGAAATTACTGTTAGGAACATTCCAAGGAAGGTGCATTCTGGGAAAAGGAACTATTACAGAACCAAAAACGGCCGCCTCAATAACACAGCAGGGCATAGCAAAGGATATTAAATCACGAATTAGGTAGAATCATAGTATTGTATATGAATTCAGACATTTAAAAAATATCATATTTACCTTCCACCACCTTTCCCTTTTTACTTTTTTTTTTTTTATACAGGGATATTGTATCCCTTTGCATCTATGGCGTAAATAACCTAGCCACAGCGTGCTGTAATTACAGATTTCTGAATTTATTAACTACAATACTTGTTCATCTTTTAGTGTCTGCTGCGTCTACTAGTTGTTAATAACTGTAGATAGAGCCTATATGAAAGTTTGTGATTACATATGCTACTGTCATCTGAACCACGTTCAGAAGGTTGCAGGTCCAATTTCCAGCACACTAAAAGTACATTTTAAACTTATAAAACATTTACAACAATTCCACACCGTTTTTAAGTTTAATGTTAAAAAATGTGAAATTCGATTGACCTGAAAGTAGTTTAATTGATAACATTTATTTCTCCCTTATTAAGCTGTTGGTAACCCAGGCTATTTCTCCTACTGTGTTGGCTCGGCTGCTTACTATTATAGGTCAGGATTTTTTTAAGTTATGGTAAATAGTGAGTTAGCTCCCAGTAAACTTGCTTACTGTACTGTACCACCATGGCAGTTTCCTGCAGTGTATGAACAAATTGGAAAAACAGCTTAAGAACAAGATTTGATAACAGGCAAAAGCTGTGCCCTTGTGCACAGTGAGAATTATTTTGTTTAGTATTGATATTGCATTGTTTCTATACTATTACATACACAAATAAGATGCCCTCATGCCAGCTCGCATAGACTGGTACATATAGAGATGCCCTCTTGCCCACCTGCACACAGACAGGTAGAATATAATATGCCCTCATGCCCCAGTTCACAACAGATATGTACATATAAGATAGAATATATAAAACTAAAAAAGTAAATTTTATTATGACCACTTCAAATATCCCTCCAGAATAGGCTAGGTAAAAACAATCAGCCTTAAAATAAAAAGGAAATATCCCTTATATATAGTAACAGCACTGCCTTTAACTGTGACCATCCACATGATAGTAATAAGGTCCATCAAGTGCAAATATTACTGGTAAGTGAATAACAAATTAAATTATAAAAATTGTCCATAATTTGGTACTATGAATAAAAAGCCATAAGGCCTAAATTAAAGAATAATCTGGCAAAGTTTCACCAGTGTTTCACTAGGGGAAATAAAATATAAACAATGTCCATCCAAAGAAGAACACTTACACTCCCCCAACACACATCTACCTTCCACAGCTCAGTATGCCGAAATCACGGCCTACCTCTCCACCCAACAATCCCCCCACTGGTCACTCTAGTAACAGATCACTGGCTCCTGGTCAGCCATGCCACAGGGCTGGCCTGTCCGATCTTACTGCTACTCCTCCAGTGGTGGTGTACTCCAAACTACTGCACTGACGTTTAGCACTCTCCATCTCACGTTCCCCTCTTAGCACACAGCCTCTACATAGGACACCAGGTAGGGTTTCCAGATCAGTGGAAAAATCAAGGGAACACCTATAAACACATGTAAAGGCAAGGCTGAGTCGCGTATGCAGTTTTAAATGCAATCAGTGCAGCCCTGCTAACTGAAATTAATAAGAGTGTCCTACAATCGCAGGTGATCTGGAAACCCTAGACACCAGAAAGAAGTTCCGATACCCGGATGCCTCTATTCGGGTGGACGGAAGACACCAAGCAGTCATAGACCTCTTCGGCGTGGGATAGCCTTGTGGCTAAGTAAAGTGCCTTAGTGGGAAGAAAATGCCAATCTAAATAACAATAACTAAATAACGGTGTATAGCACCTAATAAGCATACAAAACCACTTCCTGGCAGTACTAACAGTATAAATACAACTGCTAGTGTTTTGGGTCGATACATCGAGTTCATCAGATGCTGCTGATGTTTATTGTATTATAGTATTATATGCACCAATGCACATTTATCATTGTGGATAGTCACATTACAGGCATACTGTTCTATATTAAAGGGGAACTTTGGTCCAAAAATGACTTTAGTAAATTGATACTAATTGCTCCCTGATATTTTTTTGCAATTTAATTTCCATTGTTTTTTTTGCATAGTTTGAAGTATTTACAATTTTTGTGTGTGTTTGGGGGGCAGGCAACATCAACCAGGTCCCCTGCACTTATCTGCTTCCTGCTCTGCAACTGGTCAGTCAATCTGTCCTGTGTCTCCTTCCTCCCCTTTGCAGCCCCCTGGTACCCCTCCCACTCAATGACACCCATGGTTCCTCCAGTTGCAGGCCCTCCATTGCCCATTATCTTAAGACCCCATGTGGCCCCAACCCACTTTGCGGGTGTATGTACCCCACCCCTGACACAATGTCTAGCCCGCCCACCCGTGGTGGCCCACCTCGCAATGCCACTATTTTTTGATTGAGTGAACGCATGTTTTTTAAATCGCCACAGAATTGGATATTATAGTGAAATGTAAGTGACATTTCTTCCTTTTAGTTTTTAAAGGACATGACCCCCCTTAAAACATTTATCTGCCATATTCAAACCACACAAGATCATTCCGTTTTGTCCAAAAGTATCTTCTCTCCTCCCCCCTATACATTTAGTGAGAAATTACACACATCATGTACATCCTTTTCTATATTTATATTAAATAACTCCACTCATTTGTAGTCCTAAAAACTAAATTGCATTCTGCTATGAACATATAAATAACCTGTATGAAACGTGTCCTTTATTAAGGTTTCAGTGCACATCTACCACCCTCACCAGAAATAATCAAATTAAACTATTAGTATGGGACATAAAAAATGTATAGTGCACCAATCATATTGCACAGTAAACAATGCATATTGCACCATGTCCATATGTTAATTCATCTTGCACATTGCACCTTTTTGTCACAGACACTCCAAATCTATTGGATGCGTAAAAAACTATTTTATTCATAAAAAAAACACTTAAATAAAGTTGCTGTTAAATCCTTTTGATATACTCTTCGTCCCATTACGGAGTTCGTAATCGTGGGCGCTTTGTTGTGTGGGGCAGATGGGCTCTGGTCGACGCGGCATTGTTTGCCCCTATCTTATTCCTTGTTTAGTGCTCCACTTGGTCCCAATGACAATAACTCATAACTCATATCTGATCGTACATTATTAACAACCGAACGTTTCGTTAATGTAAGGACTTTGATCGTCAAAAAAATACAGTGTGGTAGTAACTACCGCAATGGGTATTCTGGTTTATCTCCTTATCCACCAGTGTCATTCCCCAATTATCCACCGGCATCATTCCCCAGTTATCCACCAGTGTCATTCCCTAGTTATCC